>JAKMWQ010000030.1:0-244034 GCA_025328335.1 Colletotrichum sp. SAR 10_65
TTTACATGCCTGCGTGTGGGAGCTTGCTATTGGGGCGGGGTTGTTGGGGTGGTGGGAGGTTTTGGGGGTGGGGTTTTGGGTGGGGGGGGGGGGGGGGGGGGATGGTGTTGGGGACGGGCCGAGGGTGTGGAGGATACCGTTTTCGAGGAAGTTGTTGGCAAAGCCGCGGCCGAGGGGTGTTGGTGGTGAGGCTGGAGAGGAGGATGGCGGGGGGAGGAAGTTGAAGACGAGGGTTGAGAAGAAGGTTGAGAAGGAGAGGAGTTTGGAGAGTTGGATTGGGGAGGTGAGGTTGGAGGAGTGAGGTGGGGGGAAATGATACCCGGTCAATATTTTCTACGATTTCGAAGTTACAACGAATTTCACTTTAAGACCACATGATAAGTGATTGCTTTGGCCCCTTAACTAATGCCGCTGAAATGGAAAAGTCAAGTGTCAACATCCAACTCTCCCAGCCTGCGCAACTTGCTATATCACAACACCGCAATCCGGATACTTAATCCTCACCTCCGTCGTAAACACCCCCGCCTCCGTCTCATTCCGATGCCCTAACAACGTCTCCTCGCAGTGCAGCGTATGATGATACCCCCAAATATAACTGTCCACCCTGCCCAGCCCGCCGCCGCCCTGCATCAGCGCGCGGTGCATCCGCCGCCACATGGCCGTGCAGTGCCGCAAGTGGTACGCCAGGCTCACGTACACGCCCGTATACTCCCCCGTCATGATCTGGTCTCGGGTGAGGGGCGCGGTGCGGTTCATGTCGCGGTACCAGGCCAGCTCGCCGGCGGCGCGGAGCTCGGCCTCGAAGGCGGACGCGAGGGCGGCGTCGTGGCAGGCGGGCGGGAGCCAGTTGAAGGAGATGAGGTCGAAGAGGCAGCCGGCGGCGCGCGCGGCGGAGGGGGTGGCGCCGCAGGGGACGGGGAGGAGGTAGGTTGTGTTGAGGTCGGAGGGGGACGGGGAGGCGAGGGTGTTGGCGTTGCGGGAGGAGGAGGCGGTGGGAGAAAGGAGGGTTTGGAGGGCGAGGGTGGAGGAGATGCCGAGGAGGAGGGAGGTGGTTATTGTTAGGAGGAGGATGGGGAGGGAGAGGGTGTATCGGCGGCGGGGGTTGGAGGGTGGTAGTTGATCTCGGCGGTTCAAGAGCGATGTTGAAGTGTCGCCGGCGTGTGGCGGGGAGAGGTTGAGGTCGAGGTCGAAGTTTTCATCGTCGGAGTCTTGGGGTGCTGGGTCGTGCTTCTCGTTGATATCTGCACGTGGTTGTGAATGTGCCTTCTTGTTTGGCCATTGCAGTCGTCTCATAGTCGTGTAGCTATGAATGCTTTTGAGGGGCTCGGAAGTAATCAAGGAAGTAAGGTTGGAGTGAGATTCAGCTTCCAGGTATATAAAAGCTATTGGAGCCGAAGGATTTGCCTTCGTCAGCAGACATTCAATGGAAGCCGATTATGACCTTCCTTTCTCGGCGATAGTTCCATCTACGGTCATGATCCTTCAAAAATGAGTTCAGTACACAACAAGGTCATCGAATCAGACAGCAACTTCACAGGACAACTAGCGTCACAATAGTGCTCTCATTACTGTTCCCTCACCGAATCACATTGTAGATGAGTAAACCGGTTTCAGGCATACAAGAATCGAACCATGCTGGACTCTCTTTGGGCAAGAGGAACCTTTCACCAAAGAAAGAAAAAATGATTTCCATTGGCCTATTTGATGATCGCCTGTTTGCAATCTCCATGTAAAAACATTTGAGATCCACGGCCCACATTGTGAAAGCGCTCGAAGTACACATGACGGGATCTCAAGAGACCAACCCGGCGGAAAGCATTCACCCCCGAATCCATCAACTCTAAAATAAGGCCAAACGTTGTCCATATGCCAAACCGATCCTTATCTGTTACTAGTACCAGAAGACAACGATTACTCTTTTTCAGTGTTTGAGTCAAGTCTTGCTCTAGAGACTTCTGATCGTAGGAGATGGTTGTTTGTTTCAAACCTTTGCCGTCCTCTCTAATAATCCCTGGATAGATTTGGTGAAGGTCTATGAGCGGCCCGCGTACATCCAGAATACCTCCTTCGACGTTGCCCATCGGCTCTTCAGGGTTGGAAAGGGTACACTCTGCCCTGAGTATTTCGGTGTGAAGAATGCGGTATTCGTGTAAGTGTTCAAAATTGACAGGCTGTCCTGTAAAAGCCCAAGACCAAGAGGGGGCTCCCCATGGAGATTGGCTTGGATGCATCCGCAAGGTGGGCGTTGTGCGAAACGTCTCTGTGGTGATGCTGGGCTCGAAATGAGATTGGCTCGTAACAAACCATAACAAGCCTCGGTGTAGCCAGCTTTCCCATAGGCCAGCCAGATATCTTATACCCGGCCGTGCTCGCTGGTAAGCCTTTGCTAACCCGGACAGCGCAGGTAGGCGGTCGTGCTCCTTGGTTATCTTGAGCCTGGAGTAATCTCGTATGAGGCCTATCCAACGCTCGCCATAGGAAAAGAAATCCTCTTTGTAGGCATCTTGCGCATTCGCGTGAAGAGCGAAGGGCAGCTTTTGGCCCGAATTGAGCCATGTCTTATGAGCGAATCGTTGAGATTTTTCTGTCTGCGTGGAATCATCACTGTGTCTGCAAGTCCACGACAGTCGTTGCGCCCCGAACGACAGCACGCGTGGTGATAAAAGCCATTCCTGGAGCGCCCAGGCCCTTGTGGTGAGTGGCTCCAGACATTTGCCCCTACGATGCTTACACGCATCACAAGATAATTGATCGAAATGCTCTGGGTGAACGACCCATCTGAACGGCTTTCCTTGCTTTGTTTTCCCACTCCGTGTGAGAAAGTGACTGAAAGATGCTGTGCTCCCTGTTGGGCTGTCCAAGATGCCGCTAGAGCAGTCGTCATTGGATATTGCGGCTATCGTCAGAAACGAGTTGCCATATACTTCACTCATACGGCCTGCTTCGTGTTCCCAATCCTTCAGGTCGTCTTGAACGATGCAAATAGAGTCGACCCACACGTACTGGATGTCATATCTCCAAGCAAGACGTATGGCGTCTTGGTAGAGATGTGGTATTGTTGCCCAAGGAATGTGATGAAGATGGTCTTTGTAATTATCTCCTGTCGTGACAAGAGGCCTGATGGATCCCCAGCAATGGCTGAGACAGATGTAATGACCACGGAAATTGCTGGATTCCATGAGGCGAATGGTATTGCAGTTTCGTCCGACGTCAATTACCCGTGTGGGAAGAGGTGGGAGACGAGGTGTAGATGAGAAGCAATCGTGATGGGCGCAGCATCTGGCCAGGTGGTCATCCGCAAATTTAAGATGCAGGCTCCAATAAGGTTCTAGAATACCCCAAGGGCATGGTGTATCTGTTGTATAGAGGATCAGCTGCGGTTGAAAGACCCTTGTCTGACAATATTGTGGCCTTACCAGGATGCGCCAAGATCCAGAGCGTTCTGCTGTCTTCCATTTGCCCTTGCCTTTTCCCGTATACAATGTGCAATTGTATTCCGCCTGTGCCATTGAAGGAGTAAAAAACCTTTGCTCGGTTGCATCGGATTTCAGGGCCAACGGCTATTGCAGAAATCCTCCAGACGTTACTGCAAAGTTCACAGCACATCTCAAAGCCTTCATCGACAGAGTACATCGCCACATTCCATCTAAGGGAGTACATGTGGTGTCGAGAATTCGGCTGGCTATATCCCAAACCCTCAGGCTTCTGGACGCTCCATCTGGAGCAATGCCTGTCTTGCGACATTGCTGATGAATGGTGCGCTGGTGATTTGTGCAGTAGGGTGTGTGTGTGTCCCACAGGCGGCTACGCTTGGATGAGGATGTGTCGTCCACAGATGAGAATTCGGGCATTTGCAGTCGGTTGATGTGGTAAATACCCGTACACAAATGAGTTGCAAAACAGGCTACAAAAAGCAATGAGGCGAGGTCTGTTCGTGTTCTTCTGCAATTGGGCATCAATGCATCGGCCGAATGACCTGCGGCCGTCAAAATATCGCTTTGTCGCTACGCTCTATGTAAGACTTCTGCTCCACATCGGACTGAGATCCACCGAGGAGACCTCAACATGCCGTTCTTTGCGGACTCTCGTCTTAGATATGCCGTGGAAGCCCGATTTAGGCTAAAAGAAAAGGCGGAAAGTGATTGTCAACTCATCGTTCGAGCTCTAAACTTCGGTAGCTTTCATATGATAGCCCATCTTCCCCCACGAAGTGCTAGTTGTGAGATCACAAGAAAAGATCAAAGTCGAAGGTGGAATGCTGATATTCAAACCTGAACGTGTCATTATGCAACGCAATTCCGAGACGAGTTCTATCAAACATGTTTGATCATTAACACCTGCTGTTGTGAAGTGCGATCATCAATGTTCAGACCTCCGACCCGGAGTCTCTGCCAGCAAGCCTCCGCCCCGCTGGTCACCTATCGACTTGCTATCGCACCTTCTTCAACTCACCTGAAGCCGCCAACACGACCGCAAACGCGGGCATCCCACCGGTGGCGCTTCGTGTCCTCTTCCTCGTTAGCTTAGCCCAGCCCCGCCCCAGAGAAGCCGCCCAAGTCCATCAGCGGCGAGAATTAGGAAAAGCTCTCGCCCGAAGCAAAGATTCAATGGCTTGGAAACGACAAATGAGGCTGGGTCGTCTACCGCTGCTCCTACGCCAAGGAGTCTGACGGCGCCTGGGAGGACCTCAAGCGCCGCGTCCAGCAGGGGATGCGCGACTCTACTGCTAGGTCGGACGCGCCCGGCGTCACCACAACCATGGACTCCTTTTCATTGAAGACCCCGCGTTCGAGAACGCCCCAATCGAGGAGCTACAGCGCCACTTCCAGGCCTGGGCGCGTGAGAATAACGCCGCAAGTTTCAGCCCAGACTATGTTCCTCAGGGCTCGAGGTATGAGTTCTTCCTTAGAGTTGATGGCGAGGGATTGTGGAACAGACATTTCGGCCTCGTTCGAGCTTGGCCCGAGTCTCCGGGGCCCGAGGACTGGACGAAGATCAGGGCTCGTGTCGTTGGGCCTGAACTCTATGTCGAGCCAGACAAACCCGAAGTGTGGTACGCGTATTACACACCACCAGAGAGTGGGTTGTGTGGTGGTTGATAGGCATGGTTTGCTGTCCTTGCAGAGATGCCAGCAAAGGGACTCAGTACACGTAGTTTATTCAGCATGTATGGAAGCAGTCAGGGAGCGAGCGTTGTCTTCTCCCAGACTAACAACGGGGCCTTCATTTGTGTAGCAGATGTTCCTGACCTTTTTGTTACCCAAGACTCTGACTAGACATTATTCAGTGACTGATAATTAAACAATGACTATTCGAAGCTATGATGCTGGACTCGGAAACGTGAAAGAGATAAGGACACAGAAGTTAGGCTTAGTCTGTAGCAGCTTGTTGATACTCTTTCTGACAGGCCAAACAATCACTCAAGCAAGCGGGAATGTTGCTCGGCTCGATGATATAGACTCATTGAGCTTCGTAAAAATGCATGGCTCCATTCTCAATTTAGCGCCCTCGCTCGAGATGAATATGAATAGAAAATTGGATGCCCAATCAAGACACCTCGACCTCCCCTCTAACCTTCTCAATAGAAGCGACATCGTCAATTTTGGCAATGTTCAACAACACCTGCCCGGCAACATCCAACGTCACAGTGTTATCCCGTTGCACCACCATCTCCTCAATAGACACATCAGTAACCTCGCTCATCCTCCTAGCCACCTGATGCGCCGTCATTCCGGCCTCTTCGTGAAGTCTGACGTGAACAGTGTGCTTCTCCTCCCTCTCTTCACTCTTCTTCCTGGCCCACATGGGAGCCTTCAGGGTGGGGGCAATCTTGTGGCGGGGGTCGACGACGGCAACGTTGGCTACGAAAGCCTGGCCGCGGATAATGACAAGGTCGGCGGGCTCGTACTTGCACAGCCACGTCGTCTCGGTGAGCTGCTGGAGGAAGCGAACGCCGTAGGACTGAAGCTCGGATTCTTGAGAGTGTGATAGGGGCTCGTGGGTCTCGAGAAAGACGAAGTTGGAGTTGGCCTCAGACTCGAAGCTCGAGCCCAAAGCTTCTGAGGCGAGTTCAATGTGGTTGCCGTTGAATGAGAAAGACATGGTGGAGGATGTGGGTTTGTTGTATGGGTAACAGTGGGTAAGGTAAGGTGTGAATCCTTCAGGATCGAAATGGGGAAAGTGACAATTCGATGGTGGTGAGTGACATGCAAATCAAGGCTCCCTGGCTGGAAAACTGGGCCGGTTTAAATCCACTTCGAAGGTGTCTCTAAACGGGAGGCAGACGTCAACATTCGGGGTCGGTGTTCGGACCCTGGCAACGGTCTCAAAAACGAACGCCGACTGGGCAAGCCGGATATGTCTATGCAAGGCAATGATTGTCGCACGCAAGACAGTGAGATCACAAATGATGAGCTCAAAATTCCCGGGAGCTATTTCGTCGCACTCGCATCTGGGGACGTGATTGCGTGTGACGGCACGAAAAAAGTGAGACCTGGCGCTAAATTCCAGCAGATTTCACCGCAAACAAGGACACCCGCTACCGCCGTACTATGCATTGTCCGAATGGTGTTCGCCGAACGGTCTATTAAAAGATGAAAACGGGGCTTGGAGTTTAAAATTTGGGCGAATTCAGCCAGTGCAGAAAGGTCCAGCCCGCCACGTGCGGCTTTCCTGAGGTTGACCGTGTGCGAGAGCCGCATCAGTAACTGAGCCATGTACTGAGGCTCCAAATCGCGGCGTAGGTCTGGATTACAGGGAGGCGGACCACATGCCTCATGTCTCATCAAACCATCTCCGAACTTCAGCTGTATGAACAGCCCCATGTAAGGTTCACGGGCAAAACATTGGTGAAGGTGACTGCAACATCATTCATTATTCATTACTCTCTCCGTTTTTGTATGTAGTATTGTATGTACATATTAGCAATCCTTCCTCTAAAGAAGAGTGACGTCCAGAGTAACTGTGGGCGCACCCTCGAAGCCCGCAGGCATGGAGTACGTAAAGTTCCAGAACTCAAAGTCGCGGATCATCGAGTCCGAACCACCGTATTCTCCCGCGAAGGACAGGGCATATGTCTCGTTGATGTTGCCGGATACGCTCACATTCAAGCCCTGGACGTCAGCCCAGCCGGCGACGGTCGGCTTCTTGATGAAGGTGCCGACCACGAAGCTGAAGATGGAATCGGCCGTGCCGTTGGGGTACGTCAAGGTCAGCTTGTTGGCCTCAACCGCGACATCGAGGGCCATCTCAGTGGGGTAAAGCGAGATGAAGGAGATCTCGTTACCGGTGTTCCACTGGATTACGGCTGGGTTGAAGGATGCTTGGTTCTCGGAAGGACCACCGATCACGTTCTCATTGAAGGACTCGGCGCCGATAGTGAGGTTCTCGGAGAGCCAGCTGGTGATGTTGCGGGGAACGTAGTCGTAGGGAGGGTAGTAAGTCGATGCCGTAAAGAAGTGGTCACCAGAGAAGGTCGTCAAGTTGGCGACCAGGCCTTCGGGAAGGAGAGACTGGTGGTAGTCTGCGAGGACGGCGAAGAGAGGGGCCCATGCATAGTCTGCGGCGTGGGACATGACTTGGGGCTGTACACCGTTAGTACTTGAGCGGTCCAAAGGAATCGATGATAACTTACAGCGGAGATGAGAGATGAATTCTCCTTGCCAATCAATGTCCAGAACCACAGAGCCATCAAGCTGACGTAGCGGTTCATGTCATATCCATAGGCACGATCCCAGGGACCAGCCATGTTCTTCATAGAAGGATTCCAGAGCTGGGCAACAGCCTTCCAGGTATCGGTGAGCATCTGCGGGCCCTTCTGGGTCATGACAGAATCCTCAGGGAGGTACTTGCTCCAAAGAATCAAACCAAACAGGGAAACACCAGTGTAAGTGCCCGAGTTGAACTCGGACAGTGTGTTGGCACGGTCGAATAGGTCGATGATCTCCTGCGCATAGTTCTCGCCGGACTGAGTCATGTTGGCATCGCCAAGCTTACGACCGGTGTAGCCAGAGACGAGAGCGCGCATGATAGCGGGATTGCTGTATGCGGGGTAGAGGTTATCGTCGTCGACGCCGCCGACGCGGTACTCATCGCCCTTGGTAGTGTTGTGCAGCGATGCTAGGATGAGGTCTTGGGTATCGTTGCTGAGGAGGTGGGGGAATTCCTCGAGGGCCATGATGAGAGTAGTGCCCACGAAGCCTCGCCAATTGGGGTCCCAGGAGTTGTAAATGCTGCCAGGGTAGTTCTCTGAGCCGACGTAGGGCTCGCCGTCATATTTCTGGTAGTCACCGTACCTAGAGCTTTGTCAATGGCTGATTTTAAGTCTGCAACGGGGTCGGGAGGGTAGCTTACCATTGCTCAGATTCGACCTTGAATTGCCCCGCAATGGTGTTGGTGATGATCTTCTCCGCCTCGGCAGCGTCGTCGCCGTTGTTACGGGCGAGGAGACCGAGCGCGTACCACACGGAACTGCGCGTTTCGTGTCGGAGGGCAGAGGCAGAACCGAAGTCGTAGAGGTAGCCAGCCGAGCGGTCGTAGTACTGGTCCATCCATGCCATTGACTCATTCAAGAGACCCTGAGCATTGGTAGACAGGTTCGCGACGTATGAGGACGCAGTGGCTGTGCCAGCGAGGGCGAGCAGCGCCGTTGCCTTTGACATGCTGGAGATCATCTTGAAAGAGCACGTGGGAGACCCAATTGATGCGACCTTGGAGTCCTGGGGAGAGAGGAGATCACGAACACCAGTTCATTGGAGGGGTACCATCTCCCTGATATACACACACAAGATACAGCAGCGTCATGCCATGTCCAAATTTCCCGCGGCCAAGAGCTGCAATGCGGTGCAGTCCCGGGGCCAAGGACCAGATCGTCATCGTTGTAGATTGCAGCAATCAAGAAGCCGGGCACCCGCGTGACCTCACACGACAGCAGTGGACGCGCACCCAAGACTTCTACCAACCGGTAGAGGCCCTAGCTAACGGTGGCTGGGCCCGGTGTTGTTGACCAGGTTAGGTAAGAATGCGGAGGTGATAGCGGAATGGAGTCGATGGGACTCTTCGGACCCTGGTGGGCACGTTGGAAATAACTAGCCAGGCATGGCATGGCTAGCCACTGGCACGTTGCCATTGAGCGGGAATAGGTGAGAAAGAAGCAACTCGGGACATCCCCGAGCGAAAGGACAGACAAAACGCGATAGCGATGCCGTGGCACCGTGGTCTAGGGCAAGGGTGAGCAAAAGTCGGGGGAGACTAAGACACAAGGATACCCCATGAACGTCACAACGGATGACTCGAGCACCCCTGCCCGTCGTCTGTTCTTCTCCGCAGTTCGACCTGCAGGCGTGGTGCGGTTTGGGGTCCGATAGACGGATACCCTGCTCCGGGCCGGACTTCACCGGGTCTATCTGCCCTCTCTATCAACCGCGGCTTTTATCGTATCTGTTTCTTTTCGCGGGTGTGTGTTTTCCCCGTAGTTTTATCGGGCCCCGTAGCAATCTGAAAGCGGCAAACATCCGCCTTTTTGTCGCCTCAACTAGGGTCCATGAGCTGAGGAACTAATGTTCGTCTTATGACCGCTATCAATTGTGGATTTCGAGAACGGGATCGGAGGGCCAGAACGCCGGATCGGGGCTTTTTCCGTTATTCGCGATGGATATATGTTTCTTTCAGCGCCCACTCGCGCGATGAAGCTGGAGATGGCACGCGATCACGTACAATTGAGTGGATTATCGTCAACTTCAATCCGCGAAACTCATCATGGCCGAAGTAAAGGGACCAATCGACATCTCGTCGAGCTCTAAGAAGAGCATGGACGGTTCTGGAGAGAAGCATCTCGACGCCGACGAGATGCGTCTGGCGCAGATGGGTAAGTCGCATGCCCCTTGAATTGACAGCACCCAATTCTGACCATTTGGTCTAGGCCATACGCAGGAATTGAAGCGCCATTTCAGCACCCTCAGTCTCATCGGCCTCGCGTCAACAACAACCATCTCGTGGACGGGTCTGGGCCTGGGCCTCATCACGGAGATCAATGCTGGTGGACCTGGTGCGGTTATCTACGGCTTCATTCTCGTAACGCTGCTGCAATGTTTCTTGGGCGCGTCGCTGGCGGAATTCGTGTCATCGTACCCTACTGAGGGTGGCATGTACCATTGGATTGCTGCTGTAGCGCCTAGGAGGATGACGGGCGTCTTGAGTTTCTTCACCGGATGGTTCAGTGTGCTTGGCTGTAAGTTCCAACCACCCCTGAGACGCCATGATGTTTGCTAATCCAAGTCTTACGTTCAGGGATTTTCACAACCGCATCGACGAACTTGATCTACGCTCAAGTTCTCATGGCGTTGATCGCGCTTTACCACGAGACTCTTGAGATCCAGGCCTGGCAGACTTTCATCGTCTACCAGGGCCTGAACCTCATCACCGCCGGTATTGTCATGTTCGGCAACAAGATCATCCCCGGCCTGAACAAGTTTTCCCTGTTTTACCTACAGATTGGCTGGTTCGTGGTCATGGTTACAGTTGCTGCATCCGCGCCGACCCATCGCAACGCCGAGTTTGTGTTCAAGACCTGGATCAACAACACTGGCTGGGAAAACCAGGTGATTTGCTTCATCACAGGGTTGGTCAATCCCTTGTACAGTCTTGGCGGTCTTGACGGCGTGACGCACATCACGGAGGAGATGCCTAACGTGAGTTTCACTGAAATGTTACTGAATTTGCCTGCATGCTGACGATCCCCGAAGCCATCTCGAAACGCGCCCTTGGCCATTGCGATCACTCTTGGAATTGCGTTTGTCACGGGTATCACCTACCTGATCACCCTTATGTTCTCTGTGCAGGACTTCGATGCTCTCTCTACAACCAACACTGGCCTCCCGCTTGCAGAGCTTTTCCGTCAGGTCACTCAGGGTGCAGGTGGAGCCTTTGGCCTGACATTCATCCTCTTCGTTGCTCTCGGCCCCTGCGTCGTCAGCTCTCAGCTGAGCACTGGCCGTGTTTTCTGGGCCTTCTCCCGTGATGGAGCCATGCCCTTCTCAAGACTGTAAGCGGATTCTCATCATAAAGCTCTGAACAGTTGTGCTGACTGAAGCGATAGTTGGTCTGGAGTCCACCCCAAGTGGCAAATCCCCCTGAACTCTCAGCTGGCCGTGACTGCCATCGTCGCCGCCCTGGGATGCCTCTACCTCGGCTCATCTACGGCTTTCAACTCTCTGCTGGGTACCGCGGTCACCATTAACAACATTTCTTACATGTTTCCAATCTTGACCAACTTGCTCACGAGAAGAAAGAACATGCACCGTGGAGTTTTCCACATGGGAGCTACCTGGGGACCCATCATCAACACTATCACGGTGTGCTGGCTTACTTTTGCCATCGTGTTCTTCTCGTTCCCGTATGTCATGCCTGTTGAGCCCGCCAACATGAACTACACTTGCGTTGTCGTCGGTGGCTTGACTGTTCTCGTTGGTGCATGGTGGTTCAAGGCTGGGTCGAAGTACAGCGAGAAGATGCTTCAGGCCAAGGAGGAGTGAACTACGGAACGTTTAGACGATTTTGATTGTGCACCAGAGATTTCGAGTTATTGCAACGATCTCCACGCCATTTAATGAGATTTTCGGTAATTAGCAAAAGGTGGCAGGGAAGCAGAGCCCCGAGTTGCAGACTCTTTGCAGGAGGGTGGTACTGGCAGCCACATTGCATGGATCATTGTAGTTAGCTTAGACCAAAACCAATCTTCCCAAGCGAATGAATGCGCAATATGTCGTGCGTGTACTCATGACGCATGTAACGAGCCCTTCCCCCCACGGGCCCACACAGCACCGGCTCTACGGAAGGCATGTCACGCTGTCTAGTGACCCAGAGGGTCCCAGATCTTCGGGACACTTCCTGGCCGCATTTGCCTTCCATTCCGATCTTTGGGTTTTGGCCGCGTGGGGGCTCTAACGGGTCTCTTTGAAATGAGCTACCGGTGATGTCGGACACGTAATGCCGGCACCGGGAGAAATTGCCGAAGTATCTCTGACACTTACACTTGGTGTTGAAGATTCAATAGCACCTGAAGTCCCCAAGAGTATCTGATACAGAAGGGTCAACCACCTGGAACTTGACTGCCTTTAGACTTTGCCTCCTGATCATCATTCTTTCCACCTTTCGACTGATACCTAAATTGTTCATTACGACGGCTAAACGACACGAACAAGTCTTAACAAAATCACCGATACATTTACACCATGAGACTCATCATCAGACCCGATAGCAGATCTGCATCTGCGCATGTTGCCCATTACATCTTGGGTACGTCATTTAGCTTGAAAAGCAATGTGGTATCACCGGCCTCGGACTAATACCAAAAAGATCGTATCAGAACCTTCGACCCAACACCCGAGAAGCCTTTCGTATTGGGACTGCCAACCGGAAGTAGCCCCATCCAGATCTATGAGATCCTTGTCACAGAATACAAGGCCGGTCGTATCTCGTTCGAGAATGTCATCACATTCAACATGGTAAGCCAAAACAAGCGCGTCCCTGCTGGCAAGGAACAAGTTCTAAACTAGACGTAGGACGAATACGTTGGGCTTCCCCAATCCCACCCCGAATCATACCACAGCTTCATGTTCCGTCACTTCTTCTCCCATGTTGACATCAAGCCCGAAAACGTGCACATCTTGAATGGTAACGCACCAGACTTGGACGCCGAGTGTGCTGCCTACGAAGACAAGATCAAGGCTGCTGGCGGCATTGATCTGTTTCTCGGCGGGGTTGGTCCCGATGGTCACATCGCCTTCAACGAGCCAGGATCAAGTCTTGCTTCGAGAACAAGAGTGAAGACACTAGCCATGGATACGATCCGGGCTAATGCTCGGTTCTTTGGCGGAGACTTGCAGAAGGTTCCTCAGATGGCCTTGACTGTTGGCGTTCAAACTGTCATGGAGGTGTGTTCCCACTGAAACAGATCAACATAGATCGAGCTGACTAACAATGTTTCAAATAGGCCAGGGAGGTTGTCATCATCGTCAATGGTGCATCCAAGTCCATTGCTCTGCAAAAGGCAATCGAGGGCGGCGTCAACCACATGTGGACTCTGTCATGCCTACAACTGCACCCCTACTCCATGATTGTTGCAGACGAAGACGCGACATTAGAGCTTCAGGTCAAGACAGTCAAGTATTTCAAGAGCATTGAGAAGGTTGGACTCGGCAAGGGATTCGAGCAGAAGCTGCCCCTGAGACTCAGGACAGTGTCACTTGCCAGCCCCCCTCAAACGCCAGCAGACACGAAGCCGTTCTTGGACGACGATCACCTGGTTGAGTTGACACCAGACAGCATGTCTTCTCGCATCTCACCTTGGCCCGTTATTTGAAGATCTGTACAGAAAGGGGCTTGAAATTTGACGAAGAATGGGTTTTGGTACGGTAAAGGGTTATGGCAATAGATTTCATGAATTACAAATGTCACGTCGAGAAAGTATAAAGCATGGAAACTTTCTGTTATTGGATGTTCCAAAAGTGAAGGCTAGCCTCCTTGGTTTTCGTATGACCATAATTCGTAACCTGCCTGCAGACTTGCTTGGTCGAAGATGTACCAAGAGTTGTCCAGGTTCTGTATTTCCTGCTCGAACATCTCTGCATCACCCGAAGCAGGGGTGTGCAGCCCTTGAAGCTTTTCTTCAAGCCGTGTGGCTAAGATGCCTCTGAGACTTGGTTTTGGCTCGTGCATTTCTTTCAACTTCTGTAGGTGAACCCCGACGTTTTCCAGATCTGCGTCGTAACCTTTAGTTGAAGATTCAATGAACAGGCTGCACACAACTTACCATCGGGTTCTCCCACGCCACCATCCACACCCTGGAGCACGATAAGACATGCCCAAGTGATCATCACCAGGTCCCAGTTGGACCAAATAGCCGAGTCAAGAATTTGTAGCTTGACAGCCGCCCGTGCCGAGACCAGAAGCTCATGTTGTTCTTTCGGTGTGGTGTTGGAAAACAAGTTGCACCCCCTCGCAGGGTGATAGATGGACAAAACCAGTAGACGGTGGAGGATGTACTGCCTGAACACGAGCTTCTTCTCATGCTCAGACTCAAATTCCCTGTCGCTGAACTCCACAAGCCAGTCATCCAGCTGACGTGCCCAATCGCGGATCACCGCCCCATCGACACCGCTGAACGAGACGGTTGCATCAGGCGTTGCGCTAGGCTCGCCAGCAAAGCATGACCAGATAGTCGGTAAGCCCCGCCCAGTGAAGTGCGTCAGGCCCGTATGCATCATCCTAGACAGGCGGTACAGCTGATCTTGCATGGCGATCTTGAGCCGAGGTAGCGGCGCCTCGATGGGGATGACAGGGCACGAGAGGTGGATCGAGGCGTGCTCGAGATCCACGATCTAGCCTGAGGTTAGCAGGGATAGTGAATGCTTGCGATGATGGGAGAATCGTACCTGTAGACCAGAGAACAGACGCCGCCACTCACGGGACCTCTCGTCGACGTTAGAGGGGCAGTGTTCCAGTATCAACCGATATGCAACTGAGATCCAGAGCCCCGTCTCCTTGACTACGGCTTCCCGAAGGAGACCGGCCAGTATGATACCAAGAACGGTCTGAAAAGCCCATTCCTCCGCTGATGCGGGATCGTCTGGTGGCTGACCGATCTCGCTATCGGGGATGCAGAGTTGTGAGATAGCACTGCATAGGACGGTGAAATAGTCGGGTGCTAGCACGGCAACATCTGGCGATCCTCGTATGCTTGAACAATAGAGCATCGATGCAAGCATGAGTGGCCTAGGGGATGAGAACGTCTGCTTGCTTGGGAGGAAGTGCAGTCCAGGCATGCTCTCATGGAATCTACGTCACATCAGCCAGACAGGTCTTGCCGAAGGAAAGAAGTACTCACGAAAGCCATAATCTCTTGATCATGTGTTTCTCCCAAATATTTGAGCTGACTTTTGAGGGGCATGTCCTTCGAAGGACCGCCATAGCATTCCACAGAGCGCTGAGTGCCGCATCCCCGGGACTTTCAAGCTCAACATCAGGCAAGTTTGGCGAAGCTGGCGACTCGACCTCTTCAAGACTGCCAAGGCCAGATAATCCACAGTGTTCCTCAAGGCGCTTCAACCTCAAGAGCACAGATTTATTGAAAGAAGAACTTTGCTCATTACTGTGGAGAATTGAAGCCAATGAAAGACTTTCACGATGGGACGCGGACTAAGCAAATGTCGCGTCAGAAATGATCACGAAGGATCAGGAACGAGAACACATACGTTGGCTCTGGGTACAAACACGCATGGGACACCGGCGCGTAAACATCTTCGACAAGTCGACCCGTTGTCCAGTCTGCACTTCATCTTCTGTCTTCTGCAATTGACTACGCAGGCAGTGGTCAGCCTCCACAGCCACGCATCAGACGCACACCGGTGGGCTTACCGCATGCCTTCCGGGCCTTGGACGGGCCCGCATCATCAGGCCCATCCACCGAAGCTCCGTCTCTCGCGTGTTGCAGCGACATGGTTGACAACTGACAAGCTTTTCGGAACGTTTCTCAAAACAGATCCACTTTGCGTGCTCAAAGCTTCCGGTGTTTGCAGAGCGTTCTGCCCGGTTGCAATCAACTGTTGTGCTGTTTTCAGCGGAGGACCGGTGAAACAGGTGATGTGGGATCGGGGGGTGAGACTCTGGTTCGCCGGTTGAGCCGGGGTGGCCGGACTTTATGAAGAAGCTGGACGCTAGCGATGTTCAGCGAGCCTGGACTGGGCCCCAGATAGGCGACACAGTTGTCATTGGAGGGAAGTGAGGGGGAAATTTGACCGATCCACCGGTTCCACCCGGTCCGGGTTTGCCGGGTCGTGATCCTTGAGCCACCCGACGGCCATGTTGAACAAGAGGCTTTTGGCGGGACAGACGGGAT
Source organism: Colletotrichum sp. SAR 10_65 (assembly GCA_025328335.1). Taxonomy (NCBI): domain Eukaryota; kingdom Fungi; phylum Ascomycota; class Sordariomycetes; order Glomerellales; family Glomerellaceae; genus Colletotrichum; species Colletotrichum sp. SAR 10_65. The sequence continues at coordinate 15,896 of JAKMWQ010000030.1, forward strand.
TCTGAATCTGCATCTGAGTTACTGATTATCTGGCGAGTACGCCAGTTTTGGGCGTTTCTAGTTACATACTTGATCGGGTAGTCTGCTGAATGTTGGGATGCGGTACCCATGAACCTGGCTTCTGTCCCGACACACTCGTTATCGACGATCTTTTGGTGGGTGCTGGTGCTCCAATGTCTTCCAACAGCCTCGAGGAGGTCCGCAGATCGGATTTGATATCTGAGGCTCAAAAAATTGCCAAAGAATTCGAGTTCCCTGCGGAAGATGTTCGCCGTGCAACTACCCACTTCTTGAAGCAGCTTAGTAAGTCCTTCAACCACCCACGACCAGAAATGGTAATTACTCGAGCAACACCAACTAACACAAATCAGATGAGGGCCTTCAGAAGGACGGCACATCAATGTGCCAGATCCCATCGTATGTCACCAAGCTACCAAACGGCTCTGAAAAGGGCGTCTGCTTGGCCATCGACTTGGGAGGAACCAACTTGAGAGTATGTTCGGTTGAGTTGCATGGAGACTCAACTTATTCTCTCACGCAGTCAAAGGTGACTATTCCGCGTCATCTCATGCTGGCGCCAACATATAAGGATCTGTTCAGATTCATAGCGCTGCAAACTAAAGCTTTCATGGAGAAGCATCATGCATCGGACCTCGAGAGTTGGGAAACTCTCGTGAAGGACGGTGGCCTCACGGATGAGCTGAGACGCTCGCATTCCAAGAGTCTGGGGTTTACTTTCAGCTTCACCTTCGACCAGCACGCACTCAATAAAGGCGAGTTGCTGTACTGGACAAAGTCTTTCGACATACCTGATGCTGTTGGGCGGGATCCCTGTGCCATGCTCCAAGAAGCACTCGACGAGCAAGAACTTCCATTGCTGGTAACTGCGCTTGCAAACGACACTGTCGGAACATTGGCAGCGCGTGCTTACACCTCTCCGGGGAGGTCAAGTACCGTTGTCGGCGCCATCTTTGGAACGGGCACAAATGGCGCGTACATGGAACGACTCTCTCGAATTACGAAGCTCCATTCTCGCCAAGGAACCTCGAAGTACGAGCCTGACGCAATGATGGCTCTGAATACGGAGTGGGGTGGATTCGACAACAAGCTGGAAGTGCTGCCGACAACAAGATTCGACCGAGAGCTTGACCAAGAATCAGTCAACCCAGACGATCAACATTTCGAGAAACGCATCTCGGGCATGTATCTCGGCGAGCTGCTGAGGCGGATACTGGTCCACCTTCTCAGTTCACATAAAGATGCCTTCGACATGGAAGTACCGCCTGAATCCGCTGTTCATATTGCCGACAGTATCGACAGCTCGTTGCTATCTTCAGTTGTGAAGGACTCAACCGAAAACTTGGAGAATGCACGTGAACAGATCTCGGCAATCCTTTGCGCCACAAATGTATCGAAGTCAGATGCACGAGCTATCAGTATCCTCTCCGAGGCAATTGGACTTCGCGCCGCGAGACTGTCATCGGTTGCCATCGCGGGTGTTGCGCTGCAGTCCGGAAGGCTCGTCTCGAAGGCGACTGTTAAATCAACTGCAGCACCGTGGGGCATGGGCATTCATATTCTGGCCCCTTTGTTCTACGGCATGAGAAGTGCTTGGAAGGTGCTGGCCAAGTGGTTGCGCATCAAAGTCCACATCAAGTTTCCAGCCAAAGGTTCATCACCGACGTTCCGGGAGTCAGAGCATGGACCAGGTGCGGTCTCACACGATGCGGAAGAAGGCGTCATTGACATTGGCGTCGATGGTTCTTTAATCGAGCATTTCCCAAACTTCGAGGAAAACATCAGAGTAGCTCTGCGGGAAGTACCTGAGATCGGCGGTGAAGGCGAGAAGCGTATCAAGATCGGTATGGCAAGAGATGGTAGTGGTGTTGGCGCTGCATTAATCGCATGGGCGGCAAGGACATGATCATTTGGGGACTCAGTGAATAAAAATAACTAATCAATTTTCGGTGCTAGGTAATAGAAAAACTCACCTGAAATCGCACCGCTTCCACGGCTCATATTCTGAGAGATGATTCACTGCTTCACGCAGTTGCCAAACCTTGAATATTTAACTAGTGAACGGTGAACATAATCCATTCCCTGAAGCTTCCACCCTCAATATTTCGCAACGCAACACAAGGGAACAGCAACATCAATGCCAATAAGTCCACCATCGACTGTTACATAACTATTGAAATCGACCAACCATGCGTTTCCGATCCTGGGCGGCTGTTGTGGTCAGCTCGACATTCGCACACCTCTCTTCGGCGCACATGATGATGTCTGATCCACCACCCTTGAAAGCCAAGATCAACCCAAACACCGCCGAAGGAAATGTCGACTACAGCTACACAAACCCTCTATCATCGAGCGGATCCGATTACCCTTGTAAAGGCCACTTGAGCGTGCTGGGCACCTCAGAAGCAGATCCCGTCGCTACCTGGAACGCTGGCGAGGATCACACGATCACTCTTTCAGGCCATACCACCCACAACGGCGGTTCATGCCAGGTTTCTATGTCTTTGGATGGCGGCAACACCTTCAAAGTCCTTCGAAGCGTCATTGGTGGCTGCCCTGCCGGGGATGGCTACCAGATTTCATTCACTCTGCCTGACGATACTCCCTCATCCGATCAAGCCATCTTGGCCTGGTCATGGTTCAACAATCTGGGCAACAGAGAGATGTACATGAATTGTGCTATCATCAAAATTGGGAACGGCGGAAGCGGCAACAACTTTCGAGCCCAACCAGACATCTTTCGCGCCAATGTTGGCAACGGATGCAGAACCGTCGACAACGCAGACGTTATGATCCCAAATCCCGGATCCAACGTCGAGCTGGTCAGTTCCAACGCAGTTCCACCAACGGGTGATTGCGAATCTGGTCCTGGTGCTCAAGAACCGGGCGGATCTGACTCCAACTCTGGCTCTGGCTCAAGCTCAGGGTGTGGTTCTGGGCAGGTTTCTGGGGTTGGTGAAGATGGGAATGGTGAGGACGGGAAGCTGTACAAACCTGGCAACGATTGGCCACAGGGGTTCAATTGCAACAACGGGAGGACAGTTGCAGTGGGCCCTCGGCAAGCATTTCTCTTATTTGGGGGTCTGATCGTCGCCCTTGGCCTGCATGCAGCGCTACGACTGTTAGGGGGCTAGCTTCATGTGAGAGCAAAAAGGGTCTCTGAATTACTGGTGAAAATGCAGCTTTCATAGTAACAGAAACGCATTAGTGAATATCATTCTGTGAGTTTCACCACTTATTCTTCACTCTTGTTGGTTGGTCTTTGCCGCAATGCGATGTTTATGATGAGAGAATGAGAGTCAGTGTTACCAACGGCTGACATCATCATGCACCAGTCTCATGTTTTTGGTCTTTACGGGGCAAGCTCCGACGCCGCAAACCAATACTCTTCCAACAGTCACGTGGCTTCGTGCCATTCGCCCAGGCTGCGCACTCATTTCCTCGCGCCATGACAGTGTCTACAGAATATACTTCAAGCCCAGCAACAGTTGCTTTGGCGGCCTGAATGAACAACAACGCAAGCAACCGCTGAAGAACATGCAGCCGTTGCGCCCGCTGCTGCCGGCGCAAGATAGTGCTGCCGAACCAGCAAAATTCGATAATCTCCCGAGGAAAAGACCTCGGCCGGTGCAAGCTGCCTGCAACGCATGCCGTAAGCGCAAGTCAAGGGTACGTTGTCTCTGAGCTACAAGACCTGAGAAGTGTCTCGGAATGCTCATATAATCTGCAGTGTACTGGAGAGAGGCCCACGTGCAGTGTGTGTCTTTACCGGCGCAGCTCCTGCGAATACACCACGCGACCTGGTGAATCTCGACAGCAGGCCACTAGTCGGAAACACAATGAAGTGCAAGGCCGAGCGACGATCCACGAGCAAGTCTTAGCACTATTGAAAAACTTACCGGAAGAGGCTGCCCAGGATGTGTTCCAGAGGATCAGATCCGGGGCCGATGCCGCGACTATTGTGAACCATGTCGAGGCTGGAGATCTGTTGCTTCAGATGGCTGTCGCACCCGAAACGCGGCTACGATATGACTTCCCCTACCGTTCCGAAATGCCTGAGATTTACGTCCAAAACAATCCTTATTTGAATTCGTTCATCTACGAAGCGGCATCGCTGTATCCTGCGCATGGGCAAGGGAGGCCTTCGCATGCCACCGCTGGCGGGTCGCAGGAACTACAAAGTGTCTACACCAAACCGTTTCACGCAGCACGAGTTGTCGAGCCCCGATTATCCGACGCCAAGATATCATGGTGGACTAACGTATGCGATGACGATTCACTCATGCGAGACCTCCTCAGGGCCTTGTTCAGGTGCGAATATCAATTTTCTGCGGCGTTTCAGAAAGACCTGTTCCTCGAAGACTTGGTCGCACAAAAGCAAGACTTTTGCTCTTCACTACTTGTCAACATAACCCTTGCATATGCCTGTGTATGTTGATTACGCCCTCCACTCGCAGCCGACGCAACTAACTAGGCATAGGTCTGCTATCAACAGTTTTCGAACCGCGTCGAGTATTGGAACCCCAATACGCTTGGGTACCGCTTTCTTGCAGAAGCCAAGCGTCTCTGGGAACTGCAGGCCTCTGAGCCACGGTTGACTACTATACAAGCAGGCATCCTTTTCAGCGTTTTCCACAATCTGTGTGGTCTAGATGAGCTTGGTCAGCCGTACAGGATTCACAGCGTGACTTTGGCACGCAGGCTGCGTCTCTTCTCTAAAAGCTCGTGTGGAAATAATGACTCGAAACGAAAGGGTTGGGCGTACACCGCTTGGGCTCTTTACAACTGGGAAACGTAAGTATACTAACCCAAGATTTTGTGATAGTCTCTAAACGTTACAGGCTGGTTTCATTCTCCTTCATGATACCGCCTTTAGTCAAAGAGCCTCCGGACTGGCCATTACCCGACCCGACAAGAGAGGGCGGGTGGTACGGCGAGATCTGGCTCCAATACCCATTGGTTCCAGGCCTTCAACCAACTCACTTTGGTCACATCTTTCGAATGAGAGCCAAGTTTAGAGTCATCATGAATGAGTACTGCGACGCAGCATTTTCTCCAAATGGAATCATTAGTCTCGATAAAGCCAATAGGCTTCATGAGAAATTGAAAAGATGGTATAGTGACTTGCCAGAGCCACTTAAGCCCAAGACGATCGCACTTCCAGGTCACTTTCAACTGCAGTAAGTGCCCAGCCCAGAGGCAACGCTACTTCTCTGCCATCCATCGTGATCTATGGACAGAAAAAAGTGGATATTCTAATAATTGGTCATCGCAGCATATACTACTACCATTTGCTACTTATGATCTACGAACCCTTACTTGCCGCCAGCAAAGGTCGCGACGCGACCTTGCAAAAGGTCGTTGCCGACGCGAAGAAATATCTCCAAACCCTGATCCGCCTCTACTATCTCCGGCACGGCTATGAAGCTATGGACCTATTTCTCGTGATACCCCTCATGCTCACCGGATACGACTGCATCAATGCGATATCGGAAGAGAAGTCTGAACATGAGATCGAAATCCTGCGGTCTACACTTATTCTAGTTGCAAAAGGGTTGCAGAACCAGCGCCGGAATCACTACTTGGCTGAAGCACTGTTTCGAGTTATCAGAGGACGGATGCGCCCGCAAGAGGTGGCCCTTTTGAGAAGTTCGATGACTTTTGACGACGACCAGGAGATGGAGAAACACGACATGGTGCAGGCGGTGCGCAGTCACTGGCCAGTCAGCATTGTCAAGAAGCAGGAGGAAGTGGACGATCACATTCTGACACATCTTGTTGAGAGTTACGGGTCATTAAACTTGGAGGAGACAGCACGGTGATGAACTCCGGGCGTGGCTCGCGTTGCAAGTATCCGTTCCAGTTTGATAGTGTGAATAGTTTTACTGTATCCCAACTCTCTCCGGAGTTGAAGACGCATAGATTGTGTTAGAACAGCTGAGCCAATATTTAACTGAGATGACGGAAGACCGCGGACCACTTACTACCTATGTTAAGGTCCTCCCTATTTCTGGCCATACTTAAGTTGCCAATGCGTCGGAGGGCCGGGCAGTAACATCAGAATCTCAAAAACGGCTTCAGAATCAAAAGCAGCAATTGCAAAATCGCACCTTGACTGAATGTCTAAACAAAACATCAAAAAGTGAGGTCGAGCCCGGGTTCGAACCGGGGTTGCCGGAAGTTTTGATACGATCAAAATCCGGAGTGATAACCACTACACTACACAACCGAGTGGTTCATGCCCCGACAAGCACTAAGCATATCCATGTATGCTCACTAGTGGGCCCCACACGTCCACGTCATGAGTCATCGTTCCATTCCCCTCTGCACACCAAATCTGTGTCTGGCTTTTTGTTTCCCATGTTGAAGAAAACCCCCTTTACTATTTTCGTCTTTATTAGCCATCGTCCGCTTTCTATGGGTTCCCGGACGATGCGCAGTACATCACGGGCGTGAGAGCCCACCAGCTCGGTTTTCGTAACCCATATCTCTGAGCCCAATGGGCTTTTGGCTCATCATTTCCCGGGAGATGTCCCGCCTAAAATTACAGCGGTTCCCCGTCAGCTCGTCCAAATTTGGCGCTGGTGTTGTAACCCCCCACTGTTGCGGTCGCCTCTGATCACTGAAGGATGAACAAGCTTCTCCGCAAACTTCCCCGCGATTTGATGTCTCCCTTTCTCGGCGTTGATGCCGATCCTACACACCACGACTGCTGAAATCGGCGTCACACATTTCTTTCGGCCCGCTACCTATCCCGGCTCCGATCATGGCTTCAACTAGCCGCGTTGATCCGAGCAAGTGTCTTGAAGGCCTGTTTGGGACCTTTTGGCCGGTTAATAAAGTGATATGTCACGCTCCGGCTTGTCTCTCAAGCTTTCCCTCTGATTTTCCACCATTCACGGCTTGATCCTCTTGCCATTGTTGCATTGCTACGACTGAGATGAAGGTAACTGCTCAGATAATACTGTATTGTTACGTGCCCTCAATGCTGACACGATGAAACCAAAGTTGATATCTCTCCTCACCTTGTCTCTGGCAGGCCTCCTGACCCCGCCATGCCTCGCAACAGTGGCCGACATACCAGGAGCATTCGGACCAGTCTATCCGCTCACCCCATCACCCGCAGGTGACATCTCCAAGTTTCTCAAGAGCCGCCCAAGCGATTTTGTGCACCCCGGAATCTGGCATACTCATGAAGACCTCGAACGTATCCGGAATGGTGTACTTGAGCGCAGAGACCCATGGAAGTCCACCTTTGATGTATTCAGCAACGACAGCTACAGCCAGGCCACCTACCAGATGAAAGGACCCAAGGCGGTGCTCTCACGTGGAAGCATAAGCAATCACACCAGCTTCACTTCTGATTCTCGTGCGGCATGGCAGAATGCGCTGATGTGGTACATCACCCGCGACGAGGCGCACTGGAACCGGAGCACCACGATCCTAGATAGCTGGGGCTCTACGCTTGTCGATATTATTGGTACGGATCGATCCCTGCTGATCGGTTTAGAGGGCGACCTGTTCGTGAATGCGGCGGAGATCATGCGCTGGGAAGGCAACTGGACCGAGGCCGGGGCTAAATGGCAAGGCGGCTCGGGGTTCAGCATCCAGTTGTACTGGCTCTTCTCGCGGCAATCTGTCGCTATTGGGCAGGCTAACTATGGGATGGCGAGTATCAAGGCTCTGCTGAGCTTCGCAGTGTACCTGGACGACGTTACGCTCTACAACTATGCCATCAATGAGTACCTGAACAACCCTTGCGCGGGCTTGTACTCCATGTTCGACCAGAAGACCGGACAATCATCCGAGTCCGGTCGTGATCAGAGTACATGCCCCAGACATCTTTTCCAGGACGATTTGAATGACTGACATGTCCTAGGCCACACCATGACAGGCATTGGTTGGGCCGCCACGGCTGCCCGAGTTGCGCAAAGTCAGGGGTCAGACTTGTACAGTCAAGGTGATAACCTGATCCTCAAAGGAGCCGAGTACACGGCAAAGTTCAATTTGAATGAGACGGTGGAGTATGACCCAAAGTGGTTCCGCTGCGAGGCGGTTCTCGTCGGCGGGCCTTGGGCTGCCATCTCGCAGGAGAAGCGGGGTGTCACAGCGGACAACCCAATGTGGGATATTGTCTATTACCAATACGTGGTGAAGAGAGGACTGGAGGCCCCGTGGACGACGAAGGCGAAACAGACAGTAGGGCCTGAGGGGCCTTTGAGCAGAGTTGACCATCCGAGCTGGGGCGGCCTCATCTGGGCTTACTGAAAAGATTTGAAGATGTACATATGAGATAAGAACTGCATAATTGTTGGTACCTTACCGGAGAAAAACAAGCTGCTTCTTCAATTCGTGTCCCATGGAGCTTATAACTTCATCGATTTAGAAATCATGGGGTTCTGGTTGGAAAGTCATGCATGAAACTTTCACCAGCCATAATCACACGGCTTATTCCCAGCAGATTGTGTAATGTTTGCTGAAGACAAAACTGTCCGATTATGTCAAACATACTTGCAAGGTTTGTTGATTGAATATGTACGAATGTGAACAGGCGTGCACTCCTGATAACCCAACTATGAGACGTGGAATAAGGTAAAGAAAGTGATGTGAATGAGTGAATAGAAAATAAGCCGTCCACAGCCAACTCGTGTGCCACAAGAACAACGTTCATCCCTACTCGCGTCTGTAGAGGAGAGTTCCGAATCCAAGTTGATCATAGCCACCACTGTTCGGGCCATAGTCACCACCGCCACCCTCAGCGCCACCGGCATCCTCGTTGACGAGGTCACGCATCTGTCCGCTCCACGAGGCGTTCAAACCCTTAATAGAGTCGTAATGGGCATAGATGAGCTCCCAGATGGGTCGAAGACCGCCGCGGCCGGCTTCACTGATGACCGTAGCCGTCCCGTGGCTGTTTGTAAAATTTGCGAATGGTACATCATATCCGAGGTTGTACTTAGCCACATATTCCGCACTAAGTTCATGTTAGCCAGTATCCACTACGATCCCAGCGCCAAGACCTACCCTGCCAGAATTCTGTTGTCGAGATATCCGAATAGGTCGTCTCCCTGGTTGTACGACTGCTGGGCAAAGACGCCAAGGAAGGCAAAATCGAGCAGAGCGTGCCCCTGGTCTCTGCCAGCCTCCTGTCCCTGGCCCAAGGGCTTCTTGGAGCCGGCTTCCTCGTGGATCTTCCAGATAGCGTTCTCGATCTGGCCGTTACCAGCCCCGTTATTGAAATAGTCGACGGCCTCATTGTACATCGTGGCATTGTCCGAGAGGATTCCGATGGCCTGCATGGTACACATGTTGGCCAAGTCCCAGTTCGCCCAGTAGTGATCGACCGCGGCGCCGTTGTGTCTGACAAAGAAGTCGTGGTTCATCGGGTAGAAGACGTTGGTCAACATGCTGGACAGAGCATCCAAGCCCTTCCATCCGCTCCAGTCGCGGAGAAGCTCACCCGCGTTGGCAAGTTGGTAACCGTAGATGCCACTCGCGAGGAACTTATCCGAGGAGCCCCAGATGCGGAGCAAAGTGCTGCTCCAGGCGTCAAGGATACGACCAGCAGCCTCCGCGTGAGTCTCGTTGCCGCTGATCTTCCAGTGGACGGCATTGGCGTAAGCGGCGGCCGCATCGCGGAAGAGAAGAGAATAGTTCTCCGTGCAGTCGCTGCCGGAGCCGCGGCAGAGCGTCTCTACCGGTCGAGGGGTGTAGCTGGCGACGGCGCGTACGGCGAGCTTGTCCCAGCCGGTTGTCCATGGCGCGCGGTTGGCCTTCAGGAAGCCGTTGATGCGTTCAAAGTCTTTCGCGGTGTGGAGGAGACCCGGGTGGGCGAAGGCTTTCTGGGCGTTGACATCGCGAGTGACACATGCACTCGCCAGCGAGGCCAGGGCGAGGGCCCAAGAAAGGAAAGTGAAGTGAATGGTGAACCTCATCTTGCCGGATGACAGGGGTAAACTGTGGGGTTCAACGACCTGAACGACTTGTGGTGGTAAGTCGCTCATTACCAAAATGGTTGACGAAGAAAGAAGACCTTTATCTATCCTCATCCCTTTCGGGCATCTAATTCCACGCTGTTTCTCGAAAAATGAAAAATGATGGAGATGTCGTAAACGCCCCGCCCGGGACTTTTCCCGCCCTGTTCGGTCGGCAGACAATTTCCATGTTGACGCATAGTACCGGATGGTTTTCGCATCTCAGTTGAAGAAAACCATGGGAATTTTGATTGTTTCCCTACTAGGCCGTGAAAGTCTATCGCATCCGAGATTTAAGGGGTGTGTCAGCTGAAGGCAAGGTTTAGGAGGTGGGCCGGGGTAAGGTCCCACTGCCGATCCCGTTCGGCCCTCCTGAACTTCATTTAACACCGGAGCCGGCCCCGGACAATGGCCCGGTGTGTGGAAAGCTTGACTGTCCGTGAGTGATTGTTTTCTGGTGCTTTCCGAAGAAAACACGACTTCACGCCCAAGGAAATGAGATCGCTGTCCTCGACGAATAGAAAATGATCGTCAGTTCTAGCTAACAACGTCTTGTTCATGAAGGTGTGGCTCTGTACAGGAGTTCTCAGGTCGCAATATTTTGAATAAGTTGACGATGACACGAAATGCCCATGGGACTTCAACACCTTTCACCGACGGAACGTTGGCTTCATCTCCGCCATGTTGTCGTCCTTCAGTTACGTACGATCACCCTATCTTCTTTTTCTCATTTTAGCTAAAGGAAAACACTAGGTCAGACTCTAAGTGACCTGCCTATCCACGGATACCAATTTGTGTGTGTCTGCTCTGCTGAATGCTCTGTTGCTCCCAGTCAGTTCAGCCACAGGATAACTTCATTCTAAGCAAATGCCTCCGAGTAATATCGCCGCGATGTTTGGATTGGCGGTAGTAACTATCATTCCACGATACACAGGCTGGTTAGCGCATATTGAGTCTAACCGGGCGCATGCTTCTAAAAGAGCCATCGAGTCAGCGCCAGTGCACAGCCACCTCCACGAAGACAGCCATGAGGTGCCATTGCTACTTGCCTCACCTGCCCAATTTTAGCCTTTCTAAACTGGTTCGAGGCAAGCTCGTCCCAAGTTTAGTGAGGGAAGGCCAGCACTTGCCCTTGTTTATCAATGCCTTTGGGGTACGTATCGCCGCCTACTGCGCCTGAGACAGCCTACTGGCAGACGTCATCTGACGGTCCTGTCGCGTCTCAATCAAATGCCAGCGCATCAACAAGACTGGTCAATCAGATCTCATCGACATGCAGCGCAACCTCATCTTTTCCTAGGGTCTCAGTGCATCTGCTCCATCCCCAGTTCCTCAGCTTCATCACATCTCTTGTGAGCAGCGTCTCATGGGCTCCGTTGCTGCTGCCAAGCGCTTGCTCGCTCGCAACCCCCTGAACAGATTCCTCCCGCCGCTCAACTTCATCACTCTTCACTATGCATACTTCATTGTCGTCTGTCTTTTGTCGTCGGTCATCTTCTGGGCCTCATCCGATGCCGAGTTCAAGGTGAGCTACACCGACAGCCTCTTCCTCGTGGTGTCTGCCATGACCGAAGCTGGCCTCAACACTGTCAACCTCAGCCAATTGACGACGTGGCAACAAACAATTCTGTTCCTTTTGCTGCTACTCGGAAGCACGATATGGGTTTCTATTTGGACTATCTTGGCACGCAAGCACGTTTTTGAGAAACGCTTCGATGAAATCGTCCGAGCAGAGCGCGCCCGCAAACTCAGCCGCCAAGGCAGCACGATATCGTTGGCATTGCCACGGCTGCCATTGACTCTGCCAAAGCTCCAGCTCGCACTTTCTTTCGGAAAGGCCCAGACTGTACCGCCTCCAGATGAGCCTTTCAAAGGGACTGGAAGCCGAATCCCAGAGACGCACCCTCCTCCGGATTATCAGGACTCAGACACCACCGAAGGTCCGCCGCAGTTCCGACGGGCCATGTCGACGCCAGACGTGAACACGAGAGACAAGAACACGCCCAAGGATGTTGAAGATGTTGCAGACTCCCAAAACCCAGGTCATATTACGTTCGACGACACACCACACCCAAATGCCACGCAGGCCACCTCGACTGGTGTTTCTGTGCAAGGCGATGGAGTAGCTCTTCCGTCAAGGAGGCCTGCCAAGGCGCCCACAGACTCGGCCGATATCGACCTCGACGCTCGGCACTTCTTGAAGCACCGTTCAGCTAGTCGCAACGGTCAATTCCACGACCTCAGCAGCGCAGAGCGTGATCATCTCGGCGGCTGCGAGTACCGTGCTCTCAAGGTTCTTGCCACCATCGTGCCCGCCTATTTCTTCATGTGGCAATTTTTGACATCCCTTGCCCTCGGAGCCTGGATGAACAATTACATGCCCAATACGGCAAGAGCCAATGGTATCAACCCATGGTGGCTTGGCATTTTCAACGCCGTCTCGGCCTTCAACAACTCGGGCATGTCGCTCCTTGACGCCAACATGATTCCCTTTCAAGAGGCATACTATGTCTTGATTACGATGGGACTATTGATTTTGGCTGGAAACACCGCATACCCGCTATTTCTCCGTCTTATTATCTGGGGTATGCTTCGGTTCCTGAATCTTGCGACGCCGCAAGAGGCCTTTGTCGACCTTAAGGCCACTTTGGAATTTATCCTGAAATACCCTCGTCGGGTTTACACAAATCTCTTCCCATCCAGAGCGTCTTGGTGGCTGTTTTTCATGCTTCTATGGCTTAACTCTGTGGACTGGGTTGCCTTTGAGCTTCTCAACATTGGCAACTCAGTTATCGAGAAGATTCCGACCGGGTCCCGTATCCTTGATGGATTGTTCCAAGCCTTAGGTAAGCTTGACCATCTTCAGACAGCTCAGTTCAAGATGTCGAGAGACATGAACTAACCATGTCATTAGCCGTTCGGTCTGGTGGCTTCTACGTCGTACCCATTTCGGGGCTTTTCATTGGACTCCAACTACTCTATGTCATCATGATGTATATCTCCGTTTATCCCGTGGTAATTACCATGCGTCACTCCAACGTTTACGAGGAGCGGTCACTCGGCATCTACAGTGACGATATGGAGTCGACTTCAGAGCCCGACCCAGAGGCAGGTGTACCGCTACTACCCATGGGAAGCCGTCCGCCAACTTTAGCCCGCACCACTAGCTTCGGTGCAGCATCTGCCCACCCTTCAGTTCTAGCTCGCCGGCTGAGTCGCTCTGGACCGGTATCTGATGCGCGACGTGCTTTCAAGAGCACCTTCATGAGCTTCCATGGCGTTGGTGTGGCGCCTCCAAAACCTGGTGCACCTGGCATCCCGGGACCCGATCAGCCTCGACCGGAGAGCCGCATCAGTTTCATCAGTCAGCAAGTCCGTGGACAACTCGCACACGACCTTTGGTGGTTGGTCCTGGCGACGTTAATCATCACCATCATTGAAACATCCAAGTTCATCAAGGATCCGGTCACGTTCTCCGTTTTCAACATCATCTTCGAGGTTGTGTCGGCTTATGGTTGCGTTGGAATTTCAGTGGGCCTCCCAACTGACGCCTTCAGCTTTTGCGGCGCCTGGCATACGGGAAGCAAGCTCATATTGTGTCTTGTCATGCTTCGTGGAAGGCATCGAGGGCTGCCGGTTGCACTTGACCATGCAGTGCGGCTTCCAGGTCGTCAGCTTCACCGAGACGAGGAGGAGGACCACCAGATTAGGAGGAGCAGGACGATTGAAATTGAGAGGTAGAGCTACTTCCCCTGATAGATGACGTATGATCCTATGAACCTATAGTATCAATGACTTTACATGAATCAATTCAATAGCTTAGAACTCTTCATATGATGATGATGATGATGATGCGAAAACAGTGTGCACATGGACGGAAACGACAGAACATGTATTGGAGAACATAATCTAGAATCGTCGAATGAGACAAACTACGAAGGACGATGCTCGCTAGATTCGAACCAAACAATGCGTTGCAGCCGAACCAACTGCCCAAATCAATGAATACCACCAATGCCGGAATCCTAGAGCACTAAACCCCACAAATGATGAAATGCCAGATGCATGAAAAATGATAAAGATGCTGGAAATGTAGCGTGTCACACGGAAAATCATGCAAAATGTCGTTGAGAATATGTACCATCATCACGTAGGCAGAGCGATGCGGCCTTGGCGAAGTCGGGCATACAAAGTCGTTCCGGCTTTACCAATGGGCACGCTCACGCCGTGAATGACCTTGAAGATGTCAGAACACATTGCAAGGCCAGTGACTGAGAGAAAACTTACCACACTACAAATGATCAAAAACCAGATGACAATCAACATGGTATCGCCAAGCCTCTTCGCATCCGCTCGCTGACCATCCTCATCCGTCAACGTTTCAAGGAACTCAAGACCGACGTAGAGATAGAAGATGGCGGAGATGCCAATCGGACCAAAGTACCCAACGAACAGAGCCTGCCCGGGGCCACGGATCTGACGAATGTAGCGGTGCAGGCCCAAGATGACAGGCAATCGCCTGAGCAACAAGACCAGAACACCCAGCGCGAAGAGACGGCCCGGGCCGATCAGCTCAGACGTCCAGAAGCTCTCCCAGGGACACACGGCGCCGAGCCACATGAAGATGGCCATGTTGAGCATCATGTCCACGGCGGGCTGGATAGGGTCGTTGAGCGTCTCGAGGCGGAACCAGTCGTTCCACGTGAAGGCGTTGCCGGCGATGAAGCACGCCAGCACGTCGTCGCTGCCGACCATGCCGCAGGTGCCGAGGATGAAGATGGCCATGCCGATGGGGAAGAGCAGGAAGCTCTCGCGCTCGACGTACTTGTAGCGCTCGGCCCAGTGGAGCAGCTTCTGCGCGAGCCAGCCGACGACCCAGCCGTAGAAGACGCTCATCAGCACGACGTAGATGCAGGTCTGGCCGAAGAAGAGGCGGATGGCGGCGGCGAAGCCGCCCTCACCCGATACGGGGTTGCCGTCGCTTTCGGTGTACTTGATGAGGTACAGCGCCAGGAAGAGGAATGGGTACCCGAGGCCGTCGTTGGCTCCGGACTCGGCGACGATGATTTGCTGCAGGTCCTCTGGGACGTTCTCATCGGCAAAACGCCCCTTGACGATGGTGGTTGAAAGGACTGGGTCAGTTGGGGTGACGCACGCGGCGATGGCGAGGGCGTGGACGAGGGGCAGGTCCGGGACGAGCAGCCAGACGACGCCGCTTGTGAAGGCCCACATACCGATCATACCGGGGCCGAGAAGCAGTGAGAGGGACTTCCACTCCTTGCGCAGGTAGCGACTAGGGAGTTGCACGCCGGCGAGTACGAGCTGGACACCGAGAACGAGGCGGCTGAAGTCGAGGGTGACGGAGGCGACAGCATCTTCGGACACGGCATATTCGCCGGGCTTGATCCATTTGGCGACATGAGTGAAGGTGACACCTCCGAGGAGGGAGACCACTTGAGTTGAGGGTTAGTTAATAACTTCCAACCTAAAGTCGTGATTTGCTTGATGCCAAAATCGGGAGATAGTCGCAAAGGAGTCTCAGATGCCTTGACTTACGAGCTTCAGACAGGTAACATGTCTCCTTGATGAGGTACGAGAAGGTGCCGAACAGAACGAGCCAGCCGCCGAGAACGCTGATGACGACGTTGAAGTTCGTTACGGCGGACCAGTCCATGTCTCTCGCCAACGGTACGGATCAGCTCACGTCTGGGTCGGAAGGCCTTGGGATGGACAACGGGGTCGGGGTGCTCGGGTCGCGGGAACATGAAATGAAAATGCCTCACGGTCTGGGGGTCTAGCTGTCTGTCGCGGTCGGTTGTTGCTGGCAAAGAAGCGAAGGGGAAAACAGGCTGGATTCTCGCTCCTCTGCTCACGCAAACGGCAAAAACCACACACTTACGCGGGGGAAGCAATAGGAAAGAAAAGAGAACACAATTCGACACCGCCTGACAGACAACCAACAATAGGCACTTTGGTCGCAGAGGGGGGCCATGGGACGAGAAATGACGGAGACGGGAGTGTCACTTCACCAAATCTGGGGCAGCACGTGCATCGCCTCCTTCACGGTACTTGCGGCTCGAGATATCCATACTTGGCATGCGGTGCGGGCGGTGTAGGCGCCGTTGGTGAAAGGGGAGGCAACCCGGGTCCGGGTAGATTCAACGCGTGAGATCTTAGTTCAGACGGCCTGCAATGAGGTATTTTGAGTCTTGGCACTACGCGGTGGGTCGGACATCTGTAGCGGGCGCTCAACTCGCGCCAAGCCAAGGTCATCCTGGACCCCCAGACTGGGCGG
Source organism: Colletotrichum sp. SAR 10_65 (assembly GCA_025328335.1). Lineage (NCBI taxonomy): Eukaryota > Fungi > Ascomycota > Sordariomycetes > Glomerellales > Glomerellaceae > Colletotrichum > Colletotrichum sp. SAR 10_65. The sequence goes on from JAKMWQ010000030.1 coordinate 32,183, forward strand.
CATGTGCCACATCCCCCGGCCTAGTCTGTGCATCTATGCGGGGCTATGTATTTATCAACAATGCCGCGGAGAGTGCCTGATCAACCATTCGTCCCTCCTAGGAACTTTGTGAAGATCCAGGATGCAACTCTACTGCAACAAAGGCGCAAGTTATCAATTGAAATATTGACTGAACATCTTACGAGACACCAATTAGGTCCAGGAAGTCCTCCGATTTCATCGGTCTAAGGGCAAGATCCAAAGAGCTTTAAGCCGTAGTCACTTTTTCCCAGCAACATATCCGAGTTCGTAGCATATGAACATCATCACTTACAGACAAGGTAACAACACAGCTTCAGTATGACAGGAAACCATACCGCAACCGCGATCAACTGACCAAAGCCCCAGTTATTGATATTGGTTTCGCTTTTGGAACCTTCTCCAATCGCTTTCAAGACGTCCCAAAAGACCCTGATTTCCACAAGAGATAAAACACACATTGCGAGAGTAGCGACCTCCAAGAGCGCCCAAAAGACTTTGTACACTGGTGTAACAATAGGTGCCATCTTTTTGGGGAGTATACGAGAACGAAGCTGATCATCCCAACGGTTGATAATGGTATCTGCAGTCCAGTCAAGCACGAGACAGCCCGAGATTACATATATGAACTCTGGGTGCCTAGAGTTGATGAAGAAGAAATGATGTGGTTGCGTAATGGGATTCCGTACCGTATTGCTCTGACGAAATCTCTGACAAAAGGTCATTGGGCTAGCATGGCTTCCGCAGCTTCCAAGATTCTCAGCGGCACCCTGGAAATGCGGCAGTAAAGTTGACGGGTCGATGTCCTTTGGAAGATCCATGATAAGCACCAAAATGAGGTTAGCAACGATGAACAACAGAGTGTACCACCATCGCTTTCCTGCTGCATGAAGGGCGAGCTGGACGAGAAGAAGCGGATAGGATCCTGCTGCGACTATTCCCCTGAGAATAGTATCGTTCGTTATCCAAGAAACGACGGTGGGAATATTTGCGAGACCTGTTCCTTCTTTGCCCCGGAAGGTGGCGATCGCTGCGACGGCAATAGTAACTAAGAAGGCAGCCTGGGTCTCTTGGAGATCGACGATTGCACGCCGGATAGCTTTGGCGAACGAACTACTTGATAAGCGTTGCTGCGAAGCGTGTTACTGCTCAGTAGAGTGCTTTTCACTATCTCTGGATATAAGCAAAGCTGCGTAGGCCCAACTCTTGACCCAGCTCGTTGTCATCTTCAGGGCAAAAAAGAAGAAGAACGCGAGGCCGAATTGAAAGAAATAAGCAATCATAATCTACGTAATACTTGTCAGCTGGTCATCTCCGGCTGTGAACCGTTATACTTGCGTATTCGCAGTGATAGGTTCCGTGGTATACTTTCAATAGTTTCTCATAGCCAAAGAATGGTAAGGAAGGGTGTTAACTTACTCCTGGTCCGGCAATGTCGTAGTCAATTCCTGGATCAGAAAACCCGCAGTAGTCTGTGCTCATAACATTGGCAAAGCTGCGAATCCTGGAGTTACTGACTGGATGTGATAGGAATTCGGTGACATTCGGGGAGCAACCTCCAAACCGGGGGTCGGAACATGACTCCAAGACGCACGGGCGATACAATGCGAAAGGAAAATCGAAGGTGTTCAAGTTGCCAAAGTTGAGCACTTCATTCGCGCTGGCCATTTGAGTTTCATTGATAGTGTCATTTCCTGGGTCGATATGATGCGATCTCGTGAGAACTGACAAGGTAGCCAGAGTCATGCAGTTCCAAAGAGTTTGTGGAGTCTCGAACATGGTGCTAGGGTCTCTGCACGCTTCTCGACAGTTAAAAGTACCATTGGGAAGTTGACACCCATCAGCAATGAGTCTTGCACGGGTTTGGGGGTTTCGGATGATCGCGTAGGGGCGGGTTAAATATGCGTTTTCCCACTGCAGCCACACACGAGGTATGTGATATCCATCGACGTGATGATCTTCAAGCATCGCCACGGTCAGGTTTTCGAACAAACGCATTCCTCTGGTAGCCATTGTGAAATCAATTGAACGCCGGAGCGGAACTGAAAATCCAAAGCCATAGACGGTGATGGTAGAAGATAGGTAAGTTGAGATGAAATAAATCTCGCCATCACTTGGGGCAAGCGTGCTTTTGAACGCCTCGCGGTCTACCTTACGTAGACTCTTCGGTCGGGCCACATGAGCCTTTCATCCAAAGATAGCGTCTTCGTTCAGCTTTTCTTTTTCCAGGTTGGTCACTCGGGATATCCAATTGGAATACTTGCTTTTTTGCACTTTCTGTTCACCCCAATAATTGGGTGAGCGACGCCGACGTAATGAGACATTGACCACCAATGAATTGTCGGGGATGGTCCAACCAAAAGGCCTATTCGCCAGTAATTGCGCAAAACAAATGCCGAAAGTCAGTGGCGCCACAGATCTTGGCGATCTTCAGCTGCCGTGGTCTACAAAATGTGAGACAAAATGTAGGCTGTACAGGGCCTCAGCCTTATCTAGCAATCAAGATCAGGGCTATTGGTCATACTTCTTCAACAGAAAAGTTTGTGATGACGAAGGCTTGGCATGGACTTGTTGAACTCGAATTTTTGGATATCCGATCACTTCGAATCTACAGCTTTGGTCTTTCATTCTTGCAGGTGAAACAATGCGGTCTGCAACGCCCTGTGATTAGTTGCCTTGATTTCATCGACTGGATGACTGGTGATGTTTGGTACTGTGGCTTTTCCGGCACTTCAGGGTGAGACATATGCGATGTGAATCAAGCTGGTGATTGTGGCGCGCTGGGCTTTCTGCGAGGCTCTCACAAAAATACACCATGTTGATCAATTTCGAAGGAATGAATGAGTAAGAAGCATAAGCTTCCTTCTTTCTTTTAAAACAGAAGTCTACCGAAGTTTTGATCCAAGATAGTCAGGATTCTGATGTCCTTGGCACCTTGCTGTCCATGCCAAGGGCTTAGACGGGGCAAAGAACCGGTCCTGCAAGTGATACGGTGCATTCGGTTCCAACCTTTCCTACACAGCTACCAGAAGTGCAGCTATGAACTTCTCCGTTCTGGGAGCACACACCAAAAGCGGCGCAAACACCAGCCTAGTTGTCGTCAGATTTTGTTATCCATATCCCGATTCCGTCGCTTAAGTGTATGCCGAGGAAGAAGACTCACGGAGATAGGCATGGCAAAAGCCAGCGCAGCAGTAACAAAAGCAATGACACGCATTTTGAAGAATGATCGTACTGAGGACCGAATGTGTTCAAACTTGGGCAAAGAGTGCGGATGGTGTTGGAGTGAAAGGCTGGGCAAAGAAGGTATTGTCAATGAGTGAGTCGATGACCTGTGCTCTGGAGCAGATCTATCAACTCAGGACGTCTTAAAGCTGAGCTTTATACACTTTCTGTCATCCGGCGAGTTATTTGAGAATGCTTTAAATCGTCGTCGGAGACATAAGAGTTCGGTAGAAACTTCCTACATTGGTAGCACCGGTTCCGAGAAAAACGGGGACGACACGTTCCGACTCGCCCGTACCCATCGACTAGCAACGACGGTCAATGTCTTTAGATTACTGCCAAGATAATGTGGCATTACCGAATGTTCATTTGATAACAGATAGGACATAATTAACTCTGAAGAAAGTAGATAAACGGTTTCTTGAAGACTTTTCAGCGGTACATATACTTCTCCGTCTTTGAGAACATAGAATCCGGATTACAAGTGCTTCAGGTTACCCTGACACTCAATTGCAATACATTCATCATGACATGTTCTGCGCGATGCAGATTGGAGTGGTTCAACTACAAGTTCTCGAAAGTTGAGACTTGGCCGGCTACTAGGTACAGTTGGTAGACATCAGACGGCTAGTAGATCGAAAGTCTATGTTGTGGGCTGGTAGGAGATGACAGCTACCTTGCTACGAAACCCCGGTCTCTTTGCAATGCATGTCCCACACCTCCCTGTATCGGATGGGATAAGGTTCATTTGTCCTGCTCTATCTCAGCTGAGCAGACCTGCAGAGTGCGACTGTTCATAATTGAGCTTTCTTTGATGCAGCGCCCCTCGGGTTGACGCGTGGCTGTGACCAGAGGAAGTTTGTAGCTTTATACATTCCGTGCCAGAATCTGAGCGGTGATAACCCAATACCTATCCTAATCATTCACAATCATGAACCTAACTTCAAACGACAGGCAGGTTCTTCGTCTCAGACAAACCCTCAACTCCTACTGTTAGAAAGTTTGGGTTATCCTCAAGTGCTTTCCTAAATGCTTCACCTCTGAGCTCGTCAACATCCCAGTTTGCCCAAATGAAACGACCATGAAGAAATTCGGCCTGACGGCTAGCGGCCCAAAGAACGAAATGTCCAGGCAAATCGACTGCGAGCTATACGTCAACCACTCTGAGATAGAGAATTCATGGCCGCATCGAGACTTACTATCATCGTAACGGTATGTAGTAGCATTTGCGCCGGATCTGGCCATTCCGTCCGTCCAGATAGCCCCAGGGTGGACAATGGATATCTGCATTTGATCCGGCTTGATTTCCCGAGCAAACTGTTGAAGAATCAAAGTGCCAGCGCTCTTGGACGGTCCGTACGCAGGACGGCTTGCAACAGCGTTCCACAAATAGATGGCGAGGGTTGAGAGCGCGACAAGAACCTAGTTAGACAGCGGGTAAGTCTACAATCTCTATATACGGACAAAGAAAAAGGCCAACAAGATGTAAGAATATATGAAAGTACGTACTTTTCGCTTGCTCGTCTTGAGAGGTATACTTTGCTTGTAGAATCGCTCAGCAAAGTCCAAGGGTGAGCGGAAGTTGAAGTTGAACTCGTTTAATACCCCATCCCTGCCCATCTCGAGGAGCGGTTTAATGGCACCAACTCCGGCGGCATTTAATACCAGTACATCCACATATTTGCCGTCTCTCTGAAGGCCAGTCCACAGTGAGTCGGTTGAACTCAAGCTTGACACATCGCAGATTCGACCAATGACCACAGTGGGAGACCCCGGGTTCACCGCTGATGCGTGTCTTGTGAGTTGAATCACCGCGTGGTTGATTTTCTCCTCACTACGACTCACAATGATCAGTTCCTTGGCAGACGCTTCAATGAAGGCCTTCGCAATAGCGAAGCCGATGCCTTCGCTTCCACCTGTGATGAGTATGGTGTTTCCTTGTTGATTTAGCTCTGGCAACCCCGGAGAAATGGCTGCGTAAGACTCCTTGTGGTAGGTTTTAAGCCCAGGGACATTCATTCTGTGTGTTTGTTACTGAGTGTAGTAGGATTGGTGAATACAGCAATCATAACTAAACGCATCTGAGGATGATTACCTTCTAATAGTGACGGGTTATGTCGTTAGTGCGAAGACGCCATCCTGATCTGCGGACGAGTGAACATGCGGAGATGCGGAGATGCGGACGACATGCGGACATGCAGACGTGCGGACATACGGTCTCTGTGGGCCTGGGAACGTTGAACTTAGCCCAAGGTACTTTACTGAATAATCCTTACTAGGAACCCCTTTTGAGCTTTCAGATGACATGCTGTTGGTTGATGAGAATTGCTGTTCTAGAAATGTACCAGGAGCTAATCCATCCGGTATGACAATGCACTAGGATCATGATTCTTATTTTAAGAGACATGGCGTTACTATTAAGCTTAATACCTCTGAATATATGCTTAGCCTAAATAAATCTACTTGTCCTTACTGTAAGGACTACCGGACGTGTACTCTGTAATGCAAATGTAATCAACGAGGGCGTCCAGTGGAACTCGCTTGGGATAGACCTGTCGTTTTGCAAACGATTTAGCGGCCTCCGTTGTGTGCATCCAATCATACAACAAGTTTCGAATTTGCTTTCGGTTTCGGTCTCGGATAGCTTAAGGAGACCGACAAGGAAGAGTTTCGGCCGAATATTCGGAGACAATTGAGAGCTAGGCGGCGGACTTAGGGCCAGGTTAAAGTCCGTTGTAGAGTATCCTCGATGACATTGGGACGGGAAATTGGATCTTCTTTCTGTCTTCTTTCTGTTTTGTCACTACACCATCGTTTCCTCCTTCTCTATTTTGCCATTGTGGTCGTTCATCTCTGAGAAAGGATTTCGGTATTTAGTTGTTGGCTTGCGCCCTCCGAATGCTGCTTCTTCTCTCGACAGAATCACAGTCCCACCTCATCCACGATGGCACCATCTTTCAACCCCGCTGCAGACATTCCGTCGCTATGTGGAAAGACCATCTTCGTCACGGGCGGTAATACCGGCCTTGGAAAGCAATCCATCATTGACCTGGCCCGACACGATCCAGCGCAGATCTGGCTGGCAGCCCGCGACCTCGTCAAAGCGCAAGCAGCAGCCACTGAAATACGTAGCATAGTGCCTGCGGTGCCGATCATTCTTCTCAAACTGGACCTATCCTCCGTCAAATCTATCAAGGAAGCAGTCGCAACATTCTCATCCACTGCTAAGCGTCTGGATATTCTCATGCTCAATGCCGGCATTATGGCTGTTCCTCCCGGCCTCACAGAATAAGGCTATGAGATCCAATTCGGCACAAACCATGTCGGGCACGCACTTCTGACAAAGCTTCTTTTGCCTCTTCTGGTGGAGACAGCGGCGAAGTCCGAGGCAGACGTGCGTGTAGTTGTGCTCTCTTCTCACGCCCACAATATGGTACCAGAAGGCGGCATCCATTTTGATTCATTGAAGTCGGTGGCCACTGAATATAGCACTTGGACACGCTATGGACAGAGCAAATTAGCAAATGCTCTTTTCGCACGAAGCTTAGCGCGGCATTATCCTCAGCTTACGGTCTCATCTGTTACACCCGGTAACGTGGACACCAACCTGGCAAGCACATGGCTCGATTCATCCCTACTGCTCCGCATTGCCGGCACCATCTTGCTTCCCGTGGTGAGGATCTTTGCATCGACCGTTGAGCAGGGTGCTCACAATCAGGTATGGGCCTCTGTATCAGCCTCAGTAGTATCGGGGGAGTATTATGCGCCTGTGGGGGTGGGAGGTAAAGCAAGCCAACTTGCTACAGATAGCGAATTGGCAGATGAACTTTGGGATTGGACAGAACGAGAACTTGCGCCTTACTGACTAAAAGTACTTTTACAAGCCGTATGCATCTCGTACCGGGGTCTGAACGGTAAATAATCTGCTGCATGTTCCTGTCGATCTCAAAATTGGCCGAAGTAATGTACCCATACCGTCAATATTATACGTTAGCCCAGGTAACCCAAACGAGGTACGTCTAGCAGTCCGAACTGGGAGATTTGTGCGGGTTCAGATGTCGCCTGGCCCAAGGTAAAGCGGCCAGTTGCTGAACAAATCGTTTGGAAGTGTATACTGAGCAGTATTCAAAAGGCTCAAATCGTGTTGTGGATTCATGGCTAAACTTGACGCCAAGAGATCGAATCCATTTGTCAAGGGAGCCCCCGGCATGTCGGTGAGCGTTTGACCCGTTGAATAAGACAGTGGCTCGCCTTGCTGATTGAAAGGAGTCTGTAAATTTTGCAAGAACGAAGCATCGACTCGGCCCGGGGACAGTGTCTCTGGCCTTTCCCCAGAAATGCCTGTTAAGTCCAGATTGGAAGTCGGAGACTGTAAGATGTCCGGTCAGAACCACACCCATAGAATGAGAATTGAAAGGATACAATCACGATATATATGACAACAGACTTACTTCTACGTTATCCGGCAGATTCATTTGAAGAATGTTGGAGCGCTCAGATAGAAGCGTCCGCCCTATCATAGAAAGGCCTCCTTCAGGGTTTCTTTGGGACAGTTGTTGCATGCATTTGTCGATTCGACGCATCTGGACACGAAGCTTTGCAGCCAGCCCGGGCGACGAAGATCGAGTTGTTTCGACTCTCTCAAGAAACTCCGCCAGGACGAGAAGTATGTTTCTGACGTGCAAGTAGGTCCACGCAGACACAGGCTGTTGAATCACACCGGCGAGCATGTGACCAACTTGGGCCAGATGATGTAGCTAGACTGGCGTCAGATTCCTTTCGGGCCTTTTCCTACCTAATGAGGAGGACTTACGGTTACTGTGCTTGATGCGTGAAAGAATGCCAGAGGTATCATGCTTATTTCGTCGAGAAGCTCGGTTGCAATGGCGCAATGCAAGTGTACGCTTGGCTTTTCGCTCCCCACAAGTACCATCCTTAGCGTCTGAAGAGTGAGCAAAATGTTGGAAGCTGCGAGAGATTTTCACTGTGTATCAGCATCTACAAGTGTGCATCTGGTGCGTAAAGCCGTGGTGGGTGGGGTCCATACCAATGAAGCCCAATCTGTCCTTCTGGGGGTCTCCTGTGATGGCTTTGATACGCTTGAGATCATCAGGAAGGCCTTCGTACAGTTGGGCTAGAAGTCGGAGGCTGTCTGCTGCCAAGACCTTTGGCGACTGACGACAAGCAAGGAAGGCTGTGACTTTGCCCCCCGGGCTATCAACTGATGTTTGTCTATCGAACCTGCTGCATGCATCAATCTGCTCCAGAATACGGTAAAGATCCGTGCAAAAGTTCCAGCCCTGGAGAAATGATGTGGCTTCCGCTGGCCTTTGTTGTATCCCGTTCGGTGTGATATCTGTGTCATCATATACCTCGGAGGGGTATTGTACAGCGGCTTTGGCTTCTCTATGTCTAGAGATGAAGCCAAACATTTTGGCCAAGTGTTGGTCATGCTGATAAGAACCCCAGAACTTGGTGGAACAGGTCAGTGGGTAAAATCTCTGGCTTTATTGGGAGATGGTACTTCGGGATCATGCTTACCAGACGTCTTCGCTCTTGCTTCTCACATTCGTTCAGGTCCTCGGACCAATTGGCTTCATCATGGAAACCGCGGCTGACCGACAAGGAGACATAGTCTCCTCCATGGAATAAGGCCTTTTTAAGTTGCTCATTATGAAGACACGCCGAAGCCAACAACGACTTTGCTTTCATCAACGAGTACCAATCAGTAACTTCTGTGAGCTCTTTTGGTATGACCTTCATGGCCGCGTCGTAGCATTCGGTGGACTTCAAGCTAGCTTCAGCGCGCAGATTGTGGAGACCGGAGGGTATTGAAATTCCGTCATTCAGGCGCCCAGCTGCGAAGCAGCAGACCGCCATGGTCACAATGAACACACCCCATTCAGATTGATACTTCTTTTGCTCCACTTGCGACCGGAAAGTCGGCCAGTGGAAATATGGCCGCCTGGCGTGGGTAAGTCAGTTGAGTGTTTAACCAATGAGATATCCTGCAGGATTGAGACGCTGCACGCACAGAGGATATCCAACGTAGTAGAAAACATCTACGAGTCCTTCGATAACTTCATGCTCGAGTGTGCTTTGAAATTGTGGGGAAGAATCTCCGTCGTTGTGTGTAAGGTTCTGCGTTTCGTTCCTAATGTCTTCATCTTCTGGGGTGAGTACAGCGGGAGCGTCTTCTGGTGATAAGCGAATAGTCTCGGCACTTTGGGCATCATCATCGGCAGGCCTGGACCTCTTCGATGATGGCTGAATATTGAAAGGTCAGTACTACTAGTTTGTACTGCTACGTAAGAGGCTTACACCGCGTCGCTTTTTGGGCCTGGTGTATGTGCATTCGGAACCGATCTCGGTACAGCGAACGCATGAAATGCCTTCTACTCCTGGAGAACACTAACTCATGAGTTTAAGATGAAACCATGTGTTACTCAAGGGGGAGCATACCTTCGAAGCATTCTTGTGACATCGATCACAGGCACGCTACACTGGTGGATTAGGATCATCAAAACCCTCGGGAAGTATTCCGGGAGACTGACAGAATTCCGTTTGCGTTTCGGTCGACTCGAGAGCTCCTGGAGGACAGAAGGCCTGGCTCGTTCTACGTCTCCTGCGAGTGCCTGCATGGCCGGCATGACACAAGAAGTATAAAATGGTGGTGATATTTGAGATGGGGTCGAGCGGAGACGATGTCGGGGAAAGAAACATGAGGGGAAGTCGGGGACTTAACCTGGGGTTCTTGGGGAAATATGAGACGGACCCGCTTACTGACGGTTACGTAATGGGCTTCTTACTGTGAGAAACAGCTGGCTCCCTTGACATCGATGACTGCCCGTCCTGCTACAATTCATGTTCTTATCCAAGTTCTGCATAAAGGTTCGCAGTAATTTTGGTGCAGTCAAAACATTTCTAGACTGAAACTTTTGCTGAATCCGAAAAGGCGGTACGTGATCGAAGATGTGTTTTCTAGGCGGTATGCCTCTGCAACCAGCCAGTTGAGGGGCGTTGACTTGATCTAATGCTCAATAACCAGCACGTCTGACAACCTTGACAGCCTCAAGAAAAAGCAATGTATTAACTTGAATCTTCATGCGACTATCAGCGAGTTCATCAAGTAAATTCCATTGAAACGGAAGATTGGACTTTTTTCCATTGTAAATGACAGGATGGACAACATGGTGTCGATCTAAGCTAATTACTACGTGCCAACCAAATCCACCGGCTCATCTTGTAGCGATTGTGTCATATTCTTGTAATCTGCATAATCATGTCTAGTATGATGCAAGGCCGGCAAGCTGTTTTCCTCGAAGCGTGAGAACGGGCTCCTGAAGAGGTCTCTCGACAGCTTGCTGGTAGCTATGGTGAGTGTCCGGGGGAAGTCGGGGGGTAAGGCGAATGATGGAAGGATCATGGGCGGTGCAGTCCTTATTCTCCCAGGCCTCTTTTCGCTTCTCCTTGGCTTCGTCGGAGACCATAGAAGCAGGCTTGTAGCAAACATCTTAAACCATTGTGTTAGCAAATGTATCGTGACACCGAGCCCCTAGTGATGCCTCAAACTTACATGCAGCAAATCTATCGTTAGTTGAAGATGGAGCAGCGCCATAATGGACCGTTCGCTATTTGGCAGGCTCATGGTCAGTAACTGCAACCCATGAAAGTTTTGGGATATCGAGCAAAGGAACAACTCACCGAGTCCCAGAGGAGAAGGTCACCCGGCTCGCAACAAACCTTCACCCACTTGCATCCCTTGGATTCGAGCCAGGAGCACATTTCCTCATCCAGGAACTGCTGCTCCCAGGTATTCCAGCCATTTTCGCCCTTCTTGTGATCGAAGTGCTGCCACAGCTCCGCATAGTACTTGCTGGAACCTTCCAAAACCATGAGGCCGCCATCATCAGGCCCATTAGGAAGCAGGTTCAGAATGCCCTGTACACACTGTAGTCCGGTTCGTAGAGGAGATTGGTCCACGTGCGACCATGGTGCAAAGATGGGATCGGTCTTTGGCCGCTCGGAGACGGGCAGTGAGAGATTGATACCGTCTAAGTCCATGAAACGTTACGTTAGGAAATGCAGCAACAGAGAACATGATAGTTATCTTACCGTAGGACACGAGCAACTCATCCGTGCCCCAAACACGCGCGAACTTGTCAATGAGGCTCGGTTCCGACTTCAAGTCCCACATAAACTGCTCATGGGCCACTCCGAAGCTAATTCCATGATGGACTTGTCAGCGAGATTGTGAATGGCTAGACATCTAAGCAATGGAAACGAACATACCGGTTGAAGATACCAGCACGGTGTGTGAAGGGCAAGTGGGCAGGCCCTCTTGTGGCGGGGTCCGTTCTGTTAAATCCGTAACCCCAGTCCTCCAGCCAGGAGTAGGCCTTATCAGCGTATTTCAAGGCCTTGTTCTTAGGGATGGTCTCTGGGACAATGGTCCAACCCTTCGTCCGGAGTGTCTCGAGCCATTCCAGGTCCTGTACAATGCTTAGAATGGCCGTCTTCAAAGTGGACATAGCTTGCTTATGAGCGGGTATTTTCGACCGAGAACATGGAAGGCTCGCATACCTGAGAATTCGGGCTGTTGTCAAGACAGGCAGTCGACGGCAATGTCGCGGTAGAAACGAGGACTTCGGTAGAAGACATGGTGTTAGGTCTAGTGGGGATAATGGAAACGGGCTTGATGCACAAGATTCAGCAATCTATGAGCTGCGGAACGGCAATGTCTCTTAATCCAAAATACACTCGTGCTGCATTTTCCCATTTTAAAATGATGGAAAGACCTTGATCAATCAATCAGCGATTTGATACACATGCATTCATGCTAGGACACCCGTTCTCTCGCCTAGTGTTGGTGGCGTGGTGACTACCGGCTTGGAAAGGGTGGGTCGAGTTTAGCAGGTTTAGCAGGTTTAACCGGAATTCAACACAAAAAAAGATTTAGCCGGCGATTTAACAGCAAGACTCGTTGCTCCGCGGCCTCTAATGCGTCCTCCACTGTAACGAGAAGTCGCCGAATCGCATACCGAGTGCAGGCCGTGATCTCATGCGTTTTCTCTCTGGTGCTCTGTCCCCCGGATCTGTGGTCTACGAACATGTGGACTCAGATGCATGGCCATTTTCCCGTGGGAAAGACCATGGGCAGAGATAACTGCCCAAGGATTAGTTTGTGAACACATTCGGACACTGGGCTACTATGTATTTCTCACTGAAGACATCGAAAAGTCAGCTTCGTGAAAAGTTCTTCGCTGCCGTTGATCTTTGCCAACCATTACCGGCATACAACAGCGTACAGGCAAATACATCTTCCAAAGGGTCTTCGTTAAAATATTGAGTCGCGAATCTCAACTCGGAAGAATTGAGGCTTTGATTGACAGATTGAAATAGCAGCAAATATGGCACTCAATCCATCCATGACCGACTTCAATGTCTGAATTCTTTCACGCTGGGATTCCCAAGACATTTCTTTTTCATCGCAATGCAGCATAATGCAAAGCTAGATTATTGTTACGGAGTCTTATGCTTGCAGAATAATGTCAATTCTACTGCGTGTTCGGCAGCCTGGCTCTAATTCCTAGACCTTTCTCAGCGAGATAATATTGACATTGAGCTTGTCGATCAGATTATCCCGCATCACCTCGGCAGCCTTGATCCTGATGTCCAGCAAACTTTCCGGACTCTGGTAAGCGCTGTGTGGCGTCACCACCATTCGTCCGACAAGCCATGGTTCATGGTTGCGATACGCCTGTAGAAGAGAGTGAATGGGACCCTCCGCCGGAATCGGCTCGTCTGGAACCACGTCCAAACCCACGCCGCCGAGGATGTTTTCTCTCAGACATCGCTCTACGTCGTCGAGATTGACAACCTCGCCTCTGGCGGTGTTGATCAGTAATCCGCCCCTGGGCATGAGACTGAGCAACTGGTAGTTCACGAGGTTGATGGTTTGCGGAGTGGCTGGGCAATGTACGCTAATCGTGGAGCTCCTCCGGAAGAGCTCATTGATATCGCGAGTCCGATCTATGCCTAAGGCCTTGTCGATTCCATTTGGCGCAAAAGGATCATAGGCAAGGACTTTCCAACCAAATGCCTTTGCCCGGAGAGCAACTGCGGTGCCGATCAAACCAAGTCCCAGAATGCCGAAGGTGGCGTTCTGGATCCTGGAGATGAGGGGAGTGTCGATGGGGCTCCAAGCTGCAGGCGGATTCCCCCGTTGAATATCATGGTGGTGGATTACACCGCGACGAAGGGACAGCGCGAGTGCCATTGCATGGTCGGCAATTTCACACGTCCCATAATCTGCGCATGTCAGATCCAGTGCTCAAAGGTACTGCCGAACTCCATTCTCACCTGGAATGTTGCAAAGCACCACGCCTCGTTTGTCGAGGGCAATGCGATCCACCTTGTCATAGCCGACGCCCATGCGAACGAGCCTGAGTTCCCAGGATTCTCGCGTCAGACCTGTCTCATATCCAGTTGAAAGCACTTGCCGGAGAACTCACAATTTGAGATTGGGGAATAATTCCAGATCTGCAGCGGTGAAATCTGGCTTCAGTATTGAAATTCCATCGACCTTATCACGAAGGCTCTTGTCGATAGTCGACCATGGTTTGTAAGTCGGCACTCCTGCAGGCGAAAGATGCCCTTGATGATAGTTCACAGTGTAAGATTGATCCTTCGACCTGAAAATCTCTTGCTCCAGGTCGTCGTCCTGTTTTGTGAGCTTTAGCGGCTGTCAAATGTGAGGTCAAACACCAACTTACAGGGTAGAGTCCATCGGCGTGGAGGATTGTGTAAGTCGGACGCGCGTCATTCGCAATTTGAGACCCCATGTTTTCCAAGTAACCTGGAGCGTTTGGACGAAAGTGAAAGACTTGCAGGGAGGCAGATTGTCACCGTGCCCAGTCAGATTGCACTCAACGAGCACATCATATGTCACTGTCAGTTTCCCACTGTCCTTTAAATCGGCCATTGCACAGGGACACCTCCGATCATTCGGTTAAATTTCAGTGACGGCTTGGAGTTTCGCAACCTACCCAGGGGCGTTAGTCAGCTACGTCAAGCGCAAAACTCCCCCTACTTACGTAGGGGGCGAAAAAATAGGGTTTCTACGTAAAAAAGGGGGTTTCTAGCTAGTTATATAAAAGTTATATTTTTCTTATTTTACTACTAAAAAACGTCTTTTTTAAGACTATATTATAACTTAAAACTATACTTTTTTTAATTATTTCTTTTAATCTTAGTTACTAAGATATTTTACTAAAATAATACTTACTTAATACTTACTAAATAGGTTATATAAGTATTATATATTATATAATATTAAGCTTTTTATTTTAGCTACTCTAATAAACTTCTATTTATAATATTATTAATTTAAACTATTACTAAGGACTATAAAGTATTTTATATAATAATAAAAAAATATCTAAAAATTTTCTAAATTAGTTATAATATCTTTATACTATTTAAAAAAAGTAGTTAGCTAAAATTATTAATAAAAGCTAAAAATTTAGTTTTAATAGTATTTATTATATAGCTTAATACTATTAGCTTCTTAGTTACTCTACTTATTATTAAAGAAATAGTTAATACTTTCTAAACTAATTAAAATATAAACTTTATTTTAGAATATTTTATAAAGTTTTAAAAAGCTAATTACTTAGAGTTCTAAAAGGGATTAAAGATTAAACTTATTAAGGTTTACTAAAAAAATATTAAGTTTAACTTAGTATTAATTTAAAACTTCTTTAATTAATATAAAACTATAGTTTAAAATTATAAACTTAAACTTTTTAAAATTTAAAATATTAATAAATCTAATTATTATATTAACTACTTTAGTAGCTATATATATATTATTTTATTTTAGAGATAATAGAAATAAAATAAACTATATAAAGTTATTAATTTAGCTAATAAAAAATTATATACTCTAATTAGTAGTAGTAATACTATTAAAAATACTATCTTAACCTATTTTATTTTTAAGATATAGCTAATTACTACTTAAGCTAATTATAATATTAATAAAAATATCTATTTTATATAGTTTCTAACTACTTTTTTTAATTAAGAGATTATAATAAATTATATTAAGTATTTTAATATATATTTATTTAAGAAATTAATAAAATTTTAATACTTTAAGTATATTATAAAGTTATAATTTAGTATTAATATATATAGAAGTTATTTTAATTAGTTTAAAATATATAATATAATACTAAATATTTATATTAAGTTATATAGAGATATACTCTAAGTAGAAGTTAATATAAAGCTATATTATTTACTACTTTTAAATAGCTTTTCTAAATATATTAGCTTAAAGCTTATAAAATACTATATTAACTTTAATATTATTATTAGGTTTTTTCCCCTTTATACTATATATCTACTTTAATTTATAGATATAAAGGTTTTCTAGCTATTTAAAAAAACTTACTAAATAGTATTATAAGAAGCTATATAAAGTAATATTTTTATATTTATATATAAAGACTTTATTAGTAGCTTTTATTAAATAATAGATATTATATTTATATACTTAAATATTATAATAAGGTTTAAAAAGTTAAATATCTAGCTAATTAGAGATAATATAGTTCTCTCTTAATTAGTTAAATATATATAGTTAGTTTAAGTTAATATATTTAGCTACTTCTTCTATTACTTATTAGATAATAATAAGTTTAAGAGGGCTATACTTTAAACTAATATTATTAAGTAATATTATAACGCTAAATAGAGCTCCCCTATTTAGAGAAGTTATAAAGTAATAAAGTTTATAATCTTAAAAAGTAATCTCTATTATAAAAGAAGTTAGAAATATATTATTAACTAAAATACCTAAATAGAGATATAGTAATATAAGTAGTAGACTTAGTAAAGTATTAAACTATAGTATTTATTTATAATAAGTATAATATTTATTAAGATTATATAGTAATAAGAGATATAAATTACTAAAGTTATTAAAAAAGAGGTTAAGTAGTAATATATTATATTAAAAAAAGAAATTAAGAAATAAGAGAAAGAAGTATAAATAAAGTATATAGCTATAAAATACTAACTAATTAATAAGTATATAAAATAACTAAATTTTAAATAGTAACTTATTTATATTAATAAAATTAATAACTATATATTATTTAATATAAAAGACTTATAATAGTATAAGCTACTTAAACTTAAGTAGTAAATTAATCTTAACCTTATATTATTACTAAAAGAGACTTAAAATACTATTAAATATTATATAAAGCCTCTTAGCTACTTTAATATTAAAGAGATACTAGCTAAGAGGAGGTATTATATTAATAATAATAACCTAAACGTCTATAATAATATTAATAACTTTATTAAAGAAGATAGTAATAATACTACTTTAAGTATTAATTTAATTAGTAATTTTAAAGTTAATAATAATATTATTAATACTAATAAGCTTAAGTTATTATTATTATTAATATTAGCTTTACTAGTTATATTAATACTAATAATAAAATAGTAAGTATTTTACTTTACTCTATAAAAAGGTTTAATATACTTCTATATTAATAGTATTATAGAGGGTAACTTTCTAATAACGCCTCTATTAATATAAGTAGTAAAAAAATAGAAATATATTATTAATAATATAGAAAGTAATAATATAGTTATTTTTTATAGTTTATTAACACTTATATAAGATATATAGATATTATATATATAGCTAGATAGCTTTATTTAAGAGTAATATAATAATACTACTTTTATTACTATATAATATAATTAAGGTTAAAAATTATATTATAAAAAGTTATTAATTTAGTAAGTTAATACTAAAAAATACTACTTTTAGTAATCTAAGTAGAAACCCCCTTTTTTATATAGAAACCCTATTTTTTTACCCCCTATATAAGTAGGTAATAAATTAACTTAGATATATATTAACTATATATCCCTAGGTATAAGTAAAACTCTATATATAGTTTTTATAAAGCTTATTATTCTCATTAAGCAAATTATCTATTTATCTAAGCTGCTCCCTAGTAGCTAAAAAGTATTATTTTTAACCCCTATAATCTAATATACCCCCTTAGAGATACTTAGTATAATTATATAGTTATCTCTATAGCTTAATTAAGTACTTCTAAATAGCTTTAATTACTTCTTATTATTATAGTTTTAATTATTTTATAAATTATAGAATAATAGCTCTTTCTTACTATAAGTAATTAAAATAGTAGAATAAAGTATTATTTATTTTACTTAACTAATTTAAAGCTTCTAATTAGTTATAGTTTTACTAACTACTTTAGCTCTTTTTAAAAATAAAAAAGTAAATAAATAATTTTTTATTATTTATACTTCTTATTATTTTTCTTCTCTTTTTTCTTTAGCTTTTATAATTTTATAAATTATATATCTTCTTTATACTACTTTTTTAATACTATACTAATATTTATTTTAAATAGATTAAATACTTTATAATATCTTTATATACTTCCTCTCTTAATATTAAACTTAAAGCTTATTTTACTACTACTTATAATACTACTACTACTTCTCTTAAGGTTTACTATTTATACTACTTCTATACTTTTAATAACTCTAATAAAGAGGATAAGCTAGCTTCTTTTATTAATTCTAGCTATTAGTTTATACTCTTTTTATAAATATCTCTTATTATTAATCCTCTTTTTATAGCTCTTATCTTTATTTTACTTACTTACCTTTTTAGCTATACTAAATACCTTACTACCTAGTTTATTAAAGAGGAGAACTTTAATAATAGCTAAATTAAGAAAACCTTTATTAAAAAGAAGTATAACTACCTTTCTAATACTTAATATTAAGCTAAAAAAGAAGCTAAAGAGAAAAAAAAAATTAAAGAAGTTAAAGCTTTTACTCTCTCTCTTACTAAATAAAAAAAGAAGAATTATACTACTAAATATCTTACTAAATATATTATTACTAAAAAGAAAAAATAAAAAAAAAAGAAGCTAACTTTTAAACTATCTATACTAATATAAAGAACTTTATTAATAAGAAGATTATTATTACTACTATTATTAATAAAGAAAAAGAGAAAAAAAAAAGAGTAAAGTTATTATAGCTATTAATAACCTTTTTAACTTTATAAATTCCTCTCTTAAGTTAGAAAATAAGCTTTATTTTAACTACTCTCTCTCTTTTAATAAAAGCTATTTATATTTTAGCTATTACCTCTTTAATAAGAATATTTATTATTACTACTATATAAAAAGTAATAGCTACTTTATAAATATTATAGAGACTATTACTCTCTATTATAAGCTCTATAAAATAAAAAAATATACTAAAAGTAGTAAGTCTATTTTAGCTAAAATATAAATTATCCCTTATTAAGTATTTCTATATAGTTATTAATTTTTTATAGAGAATTAATATTACTTAGAAAAACTTTTAAGATATTACTTATAAAGTTATTATAGCTTATAAAGCTACTAAGAAAGAAGGTATTACCCCTCTTAAATATATTTTATATATTTACTATTCTACTTTAGCTTTTATATTCCTTATTATTATACCTCTTATTAGCTTATTTCCTCTTTATCTAAAAACTTTAGTCTATACTTCTCTTACTTTTTTAAATATTTTCTTTAGTTCTTACTTTATTTTAAGTTATATTTAAAGTATTATTATAGCTACTTACTATAACTTTAATTATACTCTCTTCTATACTTTTAAGTTTAACTATATTAACTTTAAGAAGTTTTATAACTAGTTTAATACTTTTAAGTTAGCTATTTTTTTAGTTACTTCTTATAAAGCTATTCTTTTTATTCCTACTTCTAAAAGTATTTAAACGTTTTTATTTTATAGTTTTTTAGTATTTTAAAAGCTTTAACTTAAAATAGTTCTACTTTTAAACTATAAGTTTATAAATATTTAGTCTTTCTAATAGTTTTCTACTTTAAATAGAAGTTTTTTTATACTTTCTACTCTTTATCTTTATAACTTTCTATATTTATTATATAAAGTTATTTTAAATATCTTCTTTCTCTATTTCTTTTTTTTAGTTTTCTTTATTTCTTTTAAGCTTAGAAATATAGTTTCTTTTAAAGGTTTCTTTTTAACTAGTTATTCTTAATTATACTTAGAAGTTCTTAAAAACCTACTATAAGAGGGATTTTATAAAACTATTTACTATTAATTATATAGAAAGAGTATATACTATTAATATATACTTCTTATAGATCTCTTAATAAAACTAGTAGTTATAAATATTAATATAATATAACTTTATTTAGAGATAGATAAGCTCTTTAGTAACTAACTTAACTATCTATTAATTATTATATTAGATTTATATTATTATAAAAGTGCTTTTTATAAGTTATAAAGATATTTCTTAGCTTATCTCTTTAGGAAGTTATATTTAGAGAGATATTATAAAATAGCTTATAAATATTACTTTTTAAGCTATAAATAAAAATAAAAAAAGCTCTATTTCTATAGTTAAAGTTATTATAGTTATTTATTTATTTACTTTTTATATAATAATACCTCTAAAAAGCTTTATTATAAATCTTTATAAGCTTTTTTAATTTAAAATATTATTACTAAAACTTATATTAAAAGCTACTTTAAAAATATTATATAAACTTCTAGCTTTAACTCTATACTTAATATATAAATAGTATATTTTATAGAGATACTATAAAGCTTAATTTATAGTTTATTAATATTCTAGTCTAAGATTTTAGTTAAAGTAAGCTAAATAACTTACTATAAATATAAGATTTAGTCTTATTATTACTACTATATATAAGATAGTTCTTATTTTTCTCTAATAGAGATTAACTTTACTATTTAAAGCTTCTTCTTTATATAAAAATAGCTTAATATATTTTATAAAAGTTCTATTTTATATCCCTAAAGAATATCTTAATAAGAGGAGTCTTTTTACTTTTTCTATATAAACTACTTATAAAAGCTAAAGTTTCCTTATTTTTTAATTATAGAAAACCTTAATACTAAGAAACTATTATAAACTTTTACTACTTTTAAAGTAATATCTCTTTTAAAGTTCTTTAACTACTTTTTTAACTTTTTTTTAAGAAACTATTAAATAAATAAGTATATAATTATCTATATAGAAGAAGAAATATATTTAACTTTTTCTTTAGTAGTAATCTTCTTTTAATATTTAGAAGAAATTTAA
This sequence comes from Colletotrichum sp. SAR 10_65, assembly GCA_025328335.1. Taxonomy (NCBI): domain Eukaryota; kingdom Fungi; phylum Ascomycota; class Sordariomycetes; order Glomerellales; family Glomerellaceae; genus Colletotrichum; species Colletotrichum sp. SAR 10_65. The sequence continues at coordinate 52,632 of JAKMWQ010000030.1, forward strand.
CTCTTTTAGTCTTTTTTTAAAATAATACTACTATAAGAAGGGAGATTAATAAAGTTTATATAAAGCTTTTTTAAGCTTAAATACCTTTTTAAGCTTTTTATAGCTAAATAGAAACCTTATATATACTATCTTATTAAGCTTAATATATATAAATATATTTACTATATTATATTAAAGAAGTTTTAAATTAAAGTAGTTTATTATAGCTATTAGAGTTTAAAATAATATTCCTATAAGAGTTATAATATAAATATCTTAAATATCTTTTACTTATTAATCTTTTTAAATTATTAAATAAGCTTTTAGCTTTATAAATTTATTATACTTATTAAGTTTATAGATATATACTTAATAATATCTAAAAACCTATTAATCTCTTAAAGTATTTTTTATAATTTCTTTTTATAATTAAAACTTTTTATAACTTTATAAATAAAATTTCTCTATTTATAAGAAACTTTCTATTAAAAAGTAGTAATTAAGTCTTAAGAGATTATATTTCTTTTTATAATTTAGCTATTCTTTTTAACTTAAAAGTTATTAATATAATATTAAGAGAGGAAGTAACTCTTACTAATAAGTATTTATAAAGTATAAATATATAGATTAAATTACTTTTAATAAAAAAGAACTTCTAAAAAGTATTTTATATTTCTCTAAGTCCTTTTTAAAAACTTTTAGACTTTTAATCTCTACTTCCTTACTTTATAGCCCTTCTACTATATTTATAGATTAGTTTACCTTTATAGCTATATAAAGCTAGCTAAGCTATATATATAAGCTACTTAAGCTATTTAATCTCTAGAGAGTATAAAAGTTCTTATATAGATTACTTCTTATTAAAAATATAGCTTTAAATAAAGTTCTAAAAGTTATTTTTATTACTAATAAGCTTATTTCTTACCTCTTTATATTAAAAACTCCTTAAAAAGCTTTACTAAATACTATAAATAAGCTTATTAGTTCTAGAGAGAGAGGTAAAGTTAGCTAAAGCTTAAACTATATATTTATATATAGTACTATTTTCTCTAGCTATTCTTAGTTAATCTCTTTTTTTATAATAGTTTTAATATAGTTAAAGATCTTATTTACTTCTTTATTAGCTTTTTATTTTATAAGAATACTATAAAATACCTTAATAAGCTAAATAATATATTTTTAGATTACTTTAAGGTCTATATAATAAAACTCTTCTACTATATATATTAGATTTCTATTATAAAACTTCTTCTTATTAAATACTATATCTTATATAATAAATACTTCACTTTTTAGTAAGTTTTATATATAGAAGGAATTACTTAATATATAGCTTAAAAAAAAACTAATAAATACTCTTAATATAAATTTCTAATATTTATTTCTTTTAAGTTAAGTATCTCTAGTTATTATATACATATAATATCTATATACTTAAAGATATAAAAAGTCTAATTATACTAAATATAAGTTTTCTTATAACTAAAAGTAGCTATAAAAAAGCTTATATAAAGTTTTTTATTCTTAACTTACTATTAATATATAGTTATATATATATATAGCTACTTTATTAATTTCTAGCTAAAATATATCTAATAACTTTATATTTATTATTATTACTTTTATATACTACTTAATAGCTATAGCTACTCTTTCTACCCCTCTATTTTATACCTATATATATAGAGAGGATAGTTTAATTTTAATACCCCTTATATATAGTTCTTTTTTAACTTATTTATATTTTAATATCTTATTATTTACTTTAATTTCCTTAACTTAAATACTAAATATAGTTTAAAAATAGTTTAAGAACTTATTTAAAATATTAAAAAGTAAGTCTATTTTCTTATTTCTTAAATAAAAATCTTAAACTAAACTTAAAGCTCTATTAATAATAATTATATTTAAAGTATAACCTTTATATCCTTCTTTATAGTTATAAAAGTCTAAAGTAATTCTCTTATTTAAAAAAGCTTATATAACTACTTCTTTTAGTATATATTATATTTAATAATATAACTTCCCTTATTTATATATATTATAATTAATAATTAAGATTCTTAAATACCTATTTAATATTTAAACCTCTTTTATAAAGTTAAATAGATGCTAAAAAGCTTCTAACTTTAAATATTTAAACCTCTAATATTAAAGCTCTATTAATCTCTTAATAAGCTTATAGTATATTAAAGTTATATAGTTATATCTTCTTCTTAATTCTAATACTTTATTTTATATAAAAGCTAATAAGAGTATAATTATAATAAGAGCTACTTTATTAAGTAGTTTATAATTAAAAATATACTAGTTATTAATATTCTTAAGTAAGTATAAGAATATATAGTTTAATTTCTATAAATAGTTATTACTAAAGCTTATATCTTATTATATCCCTCTCTAATATAACTTTTATAGAGATATTAAGTTACTTATAAGTCTAAAATATAAAACTATATTAAATAATTATAGTTTTATTATACTATTTATACCTCTTACTAAGATTTTAGCTATACTATATACCTTAATAAAAACTTTATATATTTTAACTTATAGGAAATCTCTTATTAAAACGTCTTATAGAGTAATAAACTATTTTATATAATTAAATATATATATTATAAAGCTTAAATCTAATATTATAAATCTTATAAGAGAGTATTCTCTTAATATTATAAATACTACTTTAATATACTTTTTAGCTCTCTTATAAAGTTATACTAACTTTAAAGTATACTTTATAGCTTTATAGATATACTTTATAAAAGCTTTATTATACTTTATTCTTCTATTAAAGATATATTAAATAACTATTTAAAATATTTATACTTTTAGTTAAATTATAGTATTAATATAAAAGTATATAGAGAGAGTATATATATTATAATATAGCTTATAGTATAGTTTCTCTATACTTTAAGTATTTAAAAGAGATTTTTTTTATTTTTAATAAGTTCTTATTACTACTAAAAGTTATTTTAAGTTTTATCCTCTTTAAAAACCTCTTTTATAGTTTATTCTATAATTAGTTAATTTATTAGATTACTTAATCTTATTTAGTTAAAGTTCTTTATTATAAACTATAAAGCTAAAAGTATTTCTACTTACTTTAAACTTCTATAAAATAGTTTTAAAATATATAAGATATATTTATATATTAAAAATAACTTCTCTAACTATAAAACTATATTAAAGCGTTAAAGAGAGTTTAGTTATATAGTATATAGATATCTAAATATTAAAATAGCTCTAAGTAAGTATATTAATATATTTAAAAAACTAAATTAAGGAGTTTAAGTTATTTAAAACCTTATAGTTTTACTTTTTATAGATTATATTCTCTTAATAAGAGATCTAAATCTTTATATCCTTTTTTATTAAGAAGAACTTTTAACTAAAAGCTATAATTATTAATATATATTTAGAGATTATTTAAGTCTTTTATTCTCTCTTACTATAGCTAATATAAATCTTAAGCTTATAAAGCTATTTATTAAAACTTATATTAATAATATAATAATACTTTAAGAGCTTTATAGATATTAACTCCTTAATAAACTACTAGATCTCTTATATACCTTTTATTATATTATCTTACTCTTTCTTAAAGAAGCTATAGTTTACTCTAAGTTTACTATAGAGAGTATAGTTTACTTAAGAGAGATCTTTAAGCTTTTACGTTCTAAATATTTCTTTATTATTTTTAAAGAGGATTATTATAATTAAAAACCTTTAGACTAAATAGTTAGAGGTATATAGAAATCTTAGAAGTATTATAAACTTTTAGAAAACTAACTTATAAGCTTAAATAGTATTCTTAGAGAACCTCTTAAGGTCTATAATATATTATAACTAATAGGAATAATAAAGAGCTTAAACTTAATTAATCTAAAGTATTTAATCCTTTATACTCCTTAGAGGGATCTTTTTACTATTTAGAAGTATTATTATATACTTATTAGCTATTCTTTAGTATTATAAATAGCTTAGTAGTATATTAGTTAATATAAATCAGACTATTAATTAATAAATTAACTTAGATATATATTAACTATATATCCCTAGGTATAAGTAAAACTCTATATACAGTTTTCATAAGGCCTATCGTTCTCATTAGGCAGATTATCTATTTATCTAGGCCGCCCCCTAGCGGCCAAGAAGCACCATTTTTAACCCCTGCAATCTGACAGTAGGGGGGCTAGCGTTAGCCTGCGCCGCTTGGACCCCTGGGTAAAGCGGGCCTTCACTAAGCCCCAGAGGGCCGGTTAAACTAAAGCCAGCGTCCGCGGTTAAACCCAGTGAACCACGGCCTAACAGTGTCTCATTCCCGGCGTAAGGCCGCTGGCCATGCGAAAATAAGGCTTGATTTTAAGGTGTTCAGTAGCATCTCATGCCCTGTTCCCCTCTAGCCAGAAGTATCTCACCGGCTACAAAAGCATTTTTTCAACAAACCGCTGCCAACGTTGCTCTTTGTCCGCTTACCAGGTCGCCATGGCGTTTCACATCGAGAACATTTTCAGTGTTAAAGACAAGGTTGTCGTGATTACTGGCGGAGGTTCTGGCCTTGGAAAAGGTCCGTGGCTCCATGAAGGTCGATGAACTAAACTGACCAGCACGGGCAGCACTTGCTGAAGGCTTTGCTCAAAATGGCGCTAAGGTTTACATCACTGGTCGGCGTGCTGAGGTGTTGAATCGTGCTGCGAAGGAAATAGAGGCCACAGCCTCTGAAGGCGGACAAGTGATTCCGTAAGAAACGCCGCTTCAGCGCTGGTCGACTACCTTCCAGATACAAAAGCTAATCAAAATGTAGAATTCCTGGGGATGTCGGGACAAAGCATGGATGTGCCCAACTGGTGGAACAGATTGAACAGAGAGAGAAACATGTAAGAAGAGTACCACTGGACCCAATTGTTGTCTGGAGTTCTGCCACTGAACATAGCCAGATCGACGTTCTCATCAACAATGCTGGTCTCCCAGGATCGATCACCTATCCTGCCTGGGATCCTAATGATGGTATGCCCACTGAACATTCGCCCGACTTGCAAACACTGACATACTTCTCCAGCGGATGCTGTCCAAGAGGGTCTGTGGAAAAGTCTCGATGAGTATGAATTCACAACGATTTCGTGCATTCCACTGCCCGCTATTGATCGCTAATTAACAATGTCCAGCGATTCTTTCGTCAGCACAAACAGCGGTATGACACCCACCCAACTTTTAGTTCAGCGCTGTTTCTAAACACCATTCAAGTCAACATCAGCGGCGTCTACTTCACAACCGTGGGGTTTGTGCCACTTCTGCGCAAATGTCCAAATCCGAGTGTAATTGTCATTGCATCCCTGGCAGCAGTCATGAATCAACGGTGTGTACTCAATGATGCCGCAACCTACTATTCGACGTTGACGAAATGCTTGCAGAGCCATGGGAACTCTGACCTATGCCACTTCCAAGGTGAGTACACCCTAAAATTGTGATGCATTGTACTTACATCATGAATAGGCTGCGGGTGAGTACTGATTCAAGAAGTTGCATCATAAAGAGCGATACTCTAATCTAACCCTGATAAGCCTTGCATTTGTCTAAGCTCCTCGCTGGCCGCTTTCATCCGTATGTCGACTGCTCGTCATTCTCCGAGGCGAAAGAAACAGAATGCCCTCGCAAGACTTATCACTGACACTTCTTGCTCCATCGTAGAATGAAAATACGGGTCAACGCCGTCCTTCCAGGCATCTTCCCGAGTGAGATGACCACCACGAACAAGTCAAGCGCTTCTGCTTCTTTGAATCACTTTGCCACCGCGGCGGCCAAGCGTTGCACAGCTGGTGAGTTGGTGCACATCAGTTGGATTAGCTCTCTTACTGATTTCCTGTAGGACGCGCTGGACTTCCGGAGGAGATTGTTGGGCCTTGCCTGATGCTCTCCTCCAAGGCAGGCGGATACATGAACGGCGGCTGTATCATGGTAGATGGGGGAAGAGCTATGGTACGTATTAAAGACCCGATGGGTTTACGGCTTCTAATTGACCTGCTCTATAGGGAGGATCGATCAATGACGGCATCCGTATGCCCGAGGATACGTACTCCTATTAGAGTGCTTAGAGTGTACGGCAAATACTGCCCAGACATGGATCAGGGGAACGATACTCTTAGTATTAGAAACTGATTATCAGATTTCAGTCTTGCTCCAGTTGTCTTGGACTCGTTTCACCGTTCTCTTGTGACTCTTGAGTTGCGACTCCATCACATAGCCTACCCTCATGTTGAACGTCAATCACAGACTTGGGAGGAAAATGGCTTGAGAACTGAACTAGGACGAAAGTTGCGTGAAGATGGTTCATTTTATGTAGCCCTTTATGAGTCACCCGATTCTACAGACATCATGCTCAAAAGCCCTCGCCCATCGTCAGGATGAAACCGCCAGAATGTTGCTGATTGTCATCGAAAGTAAAAGTAGGTAACTTCAAGAAATTCACACGACATTCTGGACCGTAAATAAAATATCTGCCCAAAGCTTGCGTCGAACCTTCAAACGTGAATGTTTTCAGACGTGAGATTTCATGTTGCAATAAGCACGAACGATGTTTTTAGACACGTCTTAAAACTCTATCGCTAAACTCTATGGCTAGAATCCGCTCATATTTTGAAGAACAGAAGAAGCTCAGACATGACATTTGATTTCATTTGGGTGAGAAATTTCAGTAGCCCTGCCTCTGGTGTGTCTTTTGTCCCTCCCCATTCGCAGTCCTAATATCGCTTGCCATGCCTCTCTTGAGCACACCAACATCAGTATTGACAGATATCATGTCAAACCCTTGCTTGGCGCGTGTGAGAGCATCAGCCCCGTCGGTGCCTTGGAACGTGATTAGCCGCGGTGCCCATGTAGCCTCAAGAGAACAGTGGGAGATGTAATAACTTACAGAAAATGGCGCACTTTTTGTTGGCCGCATGCGCAGCATTCAGTGCTTTCTGAATCGCCGCCTCGTGCTCCTGACCACCGCGCTCCACGCCCATCTGCTTCGAAAGATCGAACGGACCGATGAAAATGACATCTACGCCGTCAACTTCGGCGATCTTTGCTACATTTTCGACACCTGCGCGAGACTCAATCTGCACAGCAACAAGAACGTCTTGAGCGAGAGTGTCGTATTCAGCCCCAGGATCCGTGCCCGGGAAAGCATGAGGAGCAAACATTGGTCCGTAGCCTCGAGTGCCTAAAGGAGGGTACTTGGCATAAGACACAACTTTGGCAGCATCAGCCTGAAGGTCAAGCCGGCGTCAGCACAGAGTCAAGGCTGTGAATCAAGAAACGGTTCATGATGTGGGATTAATAGCCATATCCACTCACCTCTGAATGACACATTGGAGTCATCACGCCGTGTGCTCCGGCATCAAGAGCTCGTTTGATCATCCATTCTTCTCCTGATGGAACCCTAATGATAGGACTAGCGCCTTCGTGACCGACGGCATTCACGAGCTATGAACAGTGTTAGCCCGCAGGCATGAAGATACCCACGGTGGCTGTGGGTGGGTGTGCAACGAAAGCCCCAAGCGCCCGGCTTACATCATAGTAGTGCACATCAGAAATCAATCCGTGTTCGGCGTCAACCAGTGTCCATGTGAAGGGCACAGAAGCCCCGGAGTCTCCACGAAGAATTGTTTTCGCAACAGCAGTGCTCGGAATACTGTTTAGGCGCGTCAAACATGATCAACTTTTCCTCTGCAAATTTGCAAAGAGATGAAAGAAAATGTGAATGCAGTAGTGAAGTAGGTATTCCACGTACGTGAGCCAAAACCCAAAGGCGGGAACCTTGCTTTGGAGGGCCGACTTGATGGCAATTTTCTGGGACATGTTGACCAAGTTTACGATCTTCAATGGCAAAGTTTCTTTGATAATTGACGATGTACGTCGGACAGTCTAATCAAGACGACTATGTAAATAATGGCGAACAGTGTCGGCGTGACGACGTAGCCATATCCGGGACACGTACGGAAAATAACAGCCGGCGGCACTTTGGATTTTAACGTAAAGGCAAGGCTCGCTGCCTGGATTCCCTTCTTGCCGGGGCACTCGAATGTGATTTTAACCGTTCGTCTTCTTGCCGGCGGTTAAACTCTGACTCGTCTCAAAGGCTCAGCTGGAAAGCCCACCCCAAATATTGCTTGGACAGAAATTAGTGCCGGTCCAATGCCCCCGTGGGGTTTTCCAATTGCCCCGTGGGGAACATACCCCTGTTTTCACAGTCCCTACTTTGTCGTCGTACTTGATACATAAAGTTATGGTAACTCGCTGGAGAACAGCCGTTGCCGAAGACACGTCCACGGCCTACCATCTGCAACGTTCTCAAACATGCCTTCGGAATCGGAAAGTCCTACATATGCCGCCCATCGCAGTACGTTGATATGACTAGAACAGGTCGGATTAAGGTTGACTCAGTTTCGCGCAGATAACACGAACCCTTGCTGGTGGAAAGACTCAGGTCTACGATGGAGCGTCTTCTACAATTTTGGATGCATGTTATGCCCGTTCTATCTTGGCTGTAAGCTGCTCATTGCACCATATCTCGAGTACTTTTGTATGACTGACGACCAACCCGTGCAGATGATCAAGGCCTCTTGACCGGCCTCCAAGCTTTACCATCGTGGAACGAGTACTTTGATCATCCCCAGGGACAATGGCTAGGCATCATTTCAGCCTCAATCTTTCTTCCTGGTGTTGTGATGGGATTTCCATCTGCCTGGATCTGTAATCATTGGGGCCGGAAAACATGCATTTTGCTTGCTTCCATCTTTGTGATCGCGGGAGCCATTTGGAATGCTTTGTCGCGCAACGTTACCCATTTCATAATCTGTAAGACTACTCGGATTTTCTGACCATTCTCAATCGTTCTCACAATCATTCAGCCAGAGTCATCATGGGAATCGGTGGCGCGATGGTAAAAGTCAGCGCACCGGCGCTTCTGCAAGAGACGGCCCATCCGCGCCTACGTCCCACCGTGGGTTCACTGTACTATGGTTGCTACTACATTGGCTCCCTCCTAAGCTCGATCATGTGCAGTAAGGCTTCCTTATCCTCCCAAAGATGACACCTTGCTGATTGTTCCGTTTCGTTAGTCATCGGTCTCAGTGTGCCAGGTGACTGGAGCTGGCGGTTTCCCTGCCTTTTGATACTGGTTGGGCCGGCTGCTGTTCTATCAGTTCTTGCCACAGCCCCCGAGTCCCCAAGATTTCTGCTACTCAAGGGCCAGGAAAACAAGGCGCTTCAAATGCTTGCGAAGTATCATGCCAACGGCAACATCAACGATGAACTCGTGCAATGGGAGTTCCGAGAAATGAAGGAAGCCATCAAAGCAGAGGCAACAAGTCACAAGACCTCTTATGTAAGTCGTGGACATTCCAAAATTTGTGTCTGTGTTCATTAACCTGACTCTCTCTAGCTGGACTTCTTCCGGACAACAGGTAACCGTAAGCGTCTGTTCGTCTCCGCAGTGATGGCAATCGGCGTCAACTGGGTTGGAAACGGAATCGTTGGGTAGTAAGTAAACTACGACCTTTCCGTATCCTCGCCACACATGTTTAACTGAAAATAGCTATCTCGCGCCTGTTCTGAGGTCTGTCGGTATTTCGAAGCCCCAGGACATTCTTTCCGTCAATGCTGGACTCGCCGGCTGGAATCTCATCGTGGCCGAGATCGCTGGCCTATACGTCGAAGATTTTGGCCGCCGTCCTATCTTCTTTGTATCGATGATAGGCATGATAATTAGCTACTCATTTGTGATGGGATTCTCTGCCGGCTTCGCTGAAACTGGCACAACAGCCCTTGGGGTGGCCGCTGTCCCTTTCCTGTTCCTCTTCTTCGGCTCATACGACATCGCTTGGACGACGCTCAACTACACGTATGTCGCCGAACTTATGCCTTTCAGCCTGAGAACCAAAGGCCTTGCCATCTACCTTTGCGTCCAGCAGCTTGGCAATACTTTCAACCAATTCGTCAACCCGATTGCTCTGCAGGCGCTGACGTGGCGCTACTACGCCGTGTACATTGCGGTGGACTGCCTCTATGTCGTCATTATCTACTTCTGCTTCCCTGAGACAAAGAAGATGTCTATTGAGGAGGCTTCGATGATATTTGATCATGGGTGGGATGGTCGAAAAGCGGTGATAGCCTTGCAAAATGCCTCCGAAAATCACACGGTCATAGCCAAGGCGTCTACAGGATCTTCTGAGCATGTCGAAGCTACGACGGTTAAGATGTGAGCTGGTGGGACACCGAACTATGTACATGTCCTTCACTGTTTGTATATGCTTTCAGTAAGACTCGAATATCCTAGCAGCCTGCGTCGAAGAATGGATTTTGAATCGGTCCAAGGGTCGGTTTTGGCTGAGACCGTAGGTCAGGATCCAATATGTTCTTCATTACAGAGAGAGAGGCCTGGAAGCTTGCAGGCTGAGGGTGTGTTGAAGGGGAGAGTGTCTACGTGATCGCTGCGTGGTTGAGCTGGGACCATGGATGAATAGGGGCACGCAAAGATATATACGCTGCCTCTATTCGGAATATCATAGCTCGAGGGAGGATGTGAGAAAATTAAAAAAAAAAAAGAAATGCATCTTCTTATTGAGCACCGGCACACATTCATGGGTTGTCTGATATTCGTAGCGAAAACGCAAGGAGCATTGCCGAACACCTCTCAGCACATGAATAGTAGTGAAGAAAATGGGGGATATTTATATTGTAGCGGATACCTCCAACGAGGCCTCGATAGGTGTCTCGTAAAGGAGCCAAAGCTCTATCAAGCTTCCCAAAAGTTTTGAGTGGCTCATTATAGCCAGTGATAAACCACAGAAATCGGGCATGAAAACAACCATAAAGTACAATTTGTCGTGACAAATTACCGATGGTGCATGTGAGGGGAGCCCATGGGTGTAGTGTTGTTTTCGGGGACGGGGGAGTCGCGTCCTTGCTGATGGAAATGCTGTTGGTCGTATGGTGTCGGAGATCCCATCTCACTTCGCGCTGTCGCGACTGATGCATCCAGTTCCGAGTATCTATGAAGGTTCCCAGAGTGGAACTCTGACTCTCGGGGCGATGTGCTGTAAGGCGGCTTGTACAGACCTGGTGAAGAGGTGATGTAAGAGCTTCGAGGGTCTGTACCGGTGTGCTGAGGCTCGACGAGGGTCTGGGCAGGTGTGTGAGGCTCTGCTGGCGGTGGTACGTCCGGCTTCTCAGACAGTTGACGCTTAAGCGACTTGTTCTGCTTCCACAGCCAAAACGTCGAGATAAGACCGGCCAAGAGACAGACACCAGCTACGACAGCGAGACCAATAGTGGCTCCCTTGAAACCATCACCGTTGCCGGTGCCATTGCCGTCCGTGGTGTTCGCAGTACAGACTGATTCCTGGGTCTGGATTGAGATCGCTGCATCGGTGCCGCAGCAGGTTGTGTTGGATGCTCCGCAGCAATACTTGGCTGTGCCGTCATTACAAGCGGTCAGAATAGTCGAGTTGGAAGCGCTTCCACCAGACTGTCTCAAGTTAGTACGTCTGAGTTGAACGATCCCCGAAGGTCTATGACCGTACCGATTCATCCGTGCAGATGTTGACGCAAGCCTTGCTCTTCCATGTCTTATCCGTACAGAACCCTCTTTGTGGTTGCTGTTGCTTGTTGATACATAGGCCGGATGATGAGCAGATATCTCTTTCGTCGGCCGGGCCGTCGAGAGCGCAGCAGCTAGAGAAGACGCCGGACTGGGTGATTCCGAGCTTGTTGCATGGAACGTAGGTCTCATTGTTGGCAACAGAACCGTCTGGCGCGTAACAGGCAACTTCTTGTGCTGAAACTGTGGCAGCAAGGCTCACGGCCACTGCTAGTAATGGCACCAACATCGCAGCGATTAATTTGGCTGGTTCGGATCCGTCGAGAGACCGGGCGATGGCGCACAGCGATCGAGTGTGGGACAGAAAAGAGAACGGAAGAAGAAAAACCGAACCAGACCAATTTCAATCAATCAAAATGGGGGGCCTGTCTGTCTTTATGAGAAATACAGTAGCACAGAGCTGATCACCTGTACGCCGCCGGCCTGCATATCCGGCGCATCCTTCCCACTCTCCTCCTCGCTCTTTTCCTCAAGCCTCGCTGCATCTCACCTCAGATGACCGGGGTGGGCTCCATCTTACACGCATAGAAAATGCTGGTAGCTCAACATACGATATCAGCACCTGCAGCCAACAAGCCCGTCAGCTGTCTGAAATAGGCAAGCGAGATGCAATGGCTGTGAACCCCTGCTCAACCGAGCCACTCAGAGGCATGGATGGCAGCAGGCTGCAGCATTCGGCCAAATGAAAAGACCTTTCCAACACACAATTGAAGACAACCAACACAGCGGATTATTCACCAAAACTGGGCGGCTGTGTCCGAGAGGGAGGGGCACAATGAGGGGGCTCGGGGCAAACCGACATTGTGAGGGTGGCCACCGGACGCAATGATACGCTGGGATGGGCCGATTGGCACCGTCGGATTGAGGGGTTCGTCAATGAATCTGTGAACTATTATTTACGGATCTGAGTGTTTTCTTTAGTCTGCGCCAGGATCGTTCTGATCTCATCAGATAATTCCTTTAATCTTGCATGCAGTGTCTGAGTAGGTACAAGGAGTTGGCCTCATCACAACGTCTCTACAAGCTGCGCTCTGAAAATTTAGCACCGCCCCCAATCACATTCTAATGTAAGAAACAGGTGAGTTGAATTATCCCCCAATCATGATCCCATGAGCAATGTTCCATTGCAGCTACACCATGTTGATCATGGAAAAGCCACCTGGCTTGGCAGACCACACAGGCGATTCGCCCAGAATTCAGTGATCAGGCTATCGTACCGGTCAGCTTACTTGGCACTGAGGAGCTGTCAATTGAGTACAGCGTCGCACCGACTCAGCGATGTTCTGAAATTTGACTCAATGCGCGTCAGAGCAAAGTTGGTGACGCCTCTGAAATAGTGCAGGCTCTTTCTATGCTACGAGAATCACATTTCACAAGCACACTAAGTATCTACGTTGACAATTCCTTCACACCAAGGGGAATAGAATCGCTGTTCCCCGATTTTTGAGAAGTCTCCAGCTTCTTTTAACAGTTGCAATACTTGTTAATCGCTCACGGCAATAGTTGATGTTTATTGGTTTGCTCTGAAAATGTAATTGTCCGCTGAATCCATTGTCCATGGCCTGTCATCCCTCCATGAAGAACTTGGTCTGAGGTGACAAGCAACACGTGCGAAGCTGGTGTAGATGCTGGAGAATTTGTGATACAATCGTATGAAAGGTAACCTAGCAATTCTCAGAAGGCGGTCTAGCTGTTTGGTCACTTGAGCACTACGACGTTTGTTGTACCTTGGCACGCTACCTCATTTGAAGAAGGCAAGAGACTATCCGAAAATGACGATATGAGTGGAACATACATATCCTCAGAAGAATGCATGATAAATGAACATCAATGGGCGCAGTAGACATGTACGACAAGTTCTCGACTTCGTAGCCTTGTTAACCGACGGAACGACAATACATATAGTTGACAGGGTGGTGGTAACCATTACACACTCAATCATAAAGCCTGGTATTACACAAATACGCTACAAATAAAGAAGCCAGTTGGATCATGCCGCCCACCTAGTCAAAGTCTTCTCAGCTTTAAGCTGTGCCAGTGGCGACTCCCTGCTCGGGATTTTGTAAGCTCATCCGCCTGACTGTCTCTTTCTTTGTCGTCAAAACCTCATGCAACTCTCTGATCATGTCTGGAACAGGCCGTTTACTGATGAAGATGGAATCAAACTGCCCCAGCACCTCGGGGTAGTTCCGAAGACAACTCCTTGCTTCCCATAATAGTCTCTCCGCAAAAGCAGGATCAGCGGTGTTCTTGAGCATCTCGGCCATTAAGGTGTTGTATCTTCGCTGATTTGCGTCATCGACATGTTGCTACGACCGTTGTTAGATACTAGGATTCAGAAACGTAGAGAATCACACTGCTGATGCTCGCATGAGTGGTCCTAGAATTCGTCCAGCGTACCTGGATATCAAACGTCAAATTGACAGTGGGTTCTATAACCGCTCCCTTGAAATCTACTGATGGAAACTGTTTCTGAATGTCTTCGCCATTTTTCATCGACTCGGCAATCATCCCCTCCCGACTTCTGCCGAGAACTTCCGGCTGCTGCGACGCAGCGTCGGATTCGGTGGAGCTCGCGGAGCTGCTCATCATGCGGGACTAACAACAAAATCGTGATTTCAATCCCGAGGCGTCCGGCGATGACTTTTGGTTGCGGAATCAGTAGGTTTGGGCAAGCTTGAGCTGCCGTCTGAAGTTGCCCCTGTTGGCGCACGTGAAACTGCCAACTCAAAAGTCGCGGGATGGAGTCGGGGCGAACCCCAACCCTTTTATGCATTTGCCGTGCCAGTGGCACATGGAAGATCGGCTACCAATTTGGCGGGAGCGACACCGCGCCGGCAAAACGGTGGCGTTTGCCGATGAAGTCACACCCGCCCTGTCATTGGTGATTGTGTTCAACCTGCATGCGCTGTCAGCCCTTTTAGCATCAATCGTTCCCTAGCGGCTTGGCGGATCGACCCGGAGCTGATCCCGAGGTCAGTTGTGAAGAATGATTGCTTCCCGCGCCTCGGCTCGTCTATCCGCTCGTCAACTTCAGGCGGGCTAGTTGGGCTGTGACACGCGATCAGATTGTTTGGCAAGACGAATGAGTTGAATTTGACTAATGAATAAGCATTTTGTTCATGGCAAATGATTTACAATAGATTTACAATGGCGATTCGTCACTGGCCTTTGACGAACCAGACCCTTTCCTTTCTCGATTGTTTTGATATGTTGAAAGCGAAAAGAAGAATTATTCGGTCATCTGAAGAAAACGTCGCTGATACTCAAACATGCCGACTAAAGTGTGCCCCTCGCTCTTTTGGCACCCCTTAACAATTCGACGGTCGAGAAGGCCTAGCGGGGCGCTTCGCACCCTTCTTGCGCTCTGCTTCGCTAGGTTCGGCGGGTTCGGCGGGCTCTTCGCATTCTCTTGGTTTCACAACCGGGTTCAGAATGTCTCCCGGGGCGATGGCTGGTGCTGCTTCTTGAACAGATCGATCTTCGATGTTTAGGCGTCGATGGAGGCTCTGAAGAATGTGGGTGTCGATGGTGAAAGCCAGCCCAGTGGAGATGATGGTGGTAAGGAATACAATCGATGAGAACTTCATGGCTGTGAATCGAAGGTGATTTCGAGGCTTTGTTTTGTTGCAGATAAGGTGACAGGGCCAACGGCAGATATGATGGTTGTAAACAATCAGACGGCAAAGCGCAGGAAGTGATAAAGCGGACCAGGCGACTTAAGTATGCTGTGTTGGGGACGTGATGTATGTATGTTGTTTTGAAATACTTATGGTAGGCCTGGTGACTTCAGGGGTTTCGGCGTCGCCCGAGATCGTCGGCCTGACTCGCAAGGGCTATGCACAGCCTTACAGAAATTAATGCGCTGGATGTTGTGGGTTACCAGCGTACTTTTTATAGTTCGGCTGAAGTTTCATCGTCATAAGTATTGGGATCTGCCTTATTGTTGTCATTCACCATATTTCGATGAGGTTGAGCAAGCGCAACATCGGAGGCCGCGGGAATGGCCTCATTCTGCGTGTTTTGTCACAAACCCGAGGCCTCTACATCCGAGCCTAATGGTTTGCGCTCGCGATTAAGCGACCTTCCTTGAACTTGATGGGGAAAAACCCACCAGAATATCGTAGTCAATGGGTAGTATCACATCAAAGTAGTTGCGCTGTGTCGGCGAATTAAGATAGGTTATCAATAGGTTCTAAATTAGTCGAGAAAAAACAACGTGAAATGAAATCGACGATGGCGAGAACGATGGCTGGAACTATGAAAATCATGGGACGAAAGATATTTTCAACCAATGGAAGGCTGATGAGAGGTATTATTTTCAATGGAGGTAGTCTCCAGCTTCTATGAATTATGTGCGTCGTCTAGAAAAGGAGTGAGTTAAATTACGCGGCGTGTCCCGATGAATCATTATCGATCGATTACTCAGTGAAAACTTTCAATTCCACCAAACGGACCTTCTTGCCCTCCTTGGGCGTCACGAGAATTCTGACGGATTCGGTCGAGACACCAGTCCACTTTACGTTGGTGATGCCATTCGCCAGAGGCGTGTCGTACGTTGCGTCGGCGACATCGGTCCATTCGCCGCTCAAAACCTGCAGCTTGTAGCTCGCAGGAACATCGAGGCCCTTCTCCTCGTTCGCGAAGAAAGCGATCTCGGCGCGAGAAACAGTGACAGCTGCGCCAAACTCTGTGCTGACCCATTCCTCAGTTGTGCTGCCCTCAGGGGTATCGAGACCGTTGGCAATGGTGTCCTGGGTCCAGAACCAGATGCGGCCGTCAAAGACGTCATGGAGGCGGTTGATGTCGTAGTTGGCAACGGAAGTGTTGACAATAGGAGGAGTGATGTCAGCCTGAAGCTGGATCGCTTGGTCAAAGGGGCGGGAGACGGAGACGGTTGAGCGAGCAATATCGACTGTCAGACGCTCGAGCTTGTCGGATGAAGCGACCACCTGGCCGCCGACCTCAACGCGCAGGCCAGCCTCGCCGTAGCGGTCACCAGTCGCATCCCACTGAACAGCAATCTCTTGACCGTGGTAGAGAATACGCTCGGCGCGGAAGTAGGAGATGGAAGATGGGTCAGCCAGGGGGTTGACCTCCAGAACGTCGTCCGCGCGAGGACGAATACCGACGAAGCCGGACAGGATCAAGTCAACGTAGCCGGAGTGGAAGTAGTGGTGCGAGCGTCCCAGTCCGACAATCGGCTCACCGGTGTCAGGGTCGTAGTTCTCCTCAATGTCCAAGATGTTGTCATAGTGCTTGTTGTAGTGCTGGTTGGCATACTGCTTGAGCAGCCTGGTGTAGTCGCCAACATTGACAAGCGAGGATGAGTTGGGGTAATGGTCGAGAACGTTGGCGAGAGAGGTCAGGACCTGGGTCGTCTGGTAGGGCCAAGAAGGTCCATTCCAATGGCACTCGGTCTGGGTGCCCTCGTAGCGCCACACACGCATGTAATATTCGTACGAGGGTTCGACAGTGCGCAGTCCGAAGGGGCCGCCGAGTTGATCGGAGCTAAGAACGTGCTTCCATGCCTCACCGAACTTGGCATCATCATCGGGAAGATCGTGCGCCCAGGGAACAATGCCAGCGAGCTCACGTCCCCGGATGAAGTCCCAGTAAGTCACGTTCTCGTTGTTGACGAAGAAGCGATCGATGAAGTGCTCAAATGTGGAGTTCCACAAGTCTCTCTGGAGAGTCTCCTTGATGGCGTCGGCGCGGTTGTTGTATTCCGCAACAACGTCGTCAAGACCACCCTTCAAAGCGGCGATCTTAGCGATAGCCCGCGCATTGGCGTATTGGTAGGTGTTGATGGTAGGGCGGAAAGCCTGGCCTCCACCAAAGCCATCATACCCGCCAGACGCGTCAATACTTGCGATGGTATACTCGGTCGCGTCGGCGAGGGGTTCGATCCAGAAAAGACCCTTCGTCTCGTCGTAGTGATCTCCAACCCACTCGTTGTAGACCCTTTGCATGTCGTCGAGGAGCGAGATGGCGAGCTCGGGGTTTCCGTCGACGAGATAGTTCCTCCAGACACCATCTGCTAAGCTTTCGGAGTACTGACGCGGGTTGCTGTCGGCGCTGTACATGAAAGTTGCGTGGTCTTGCTTGAAGCGAGGGTCGCGGCACCATCGGCCTTCTGAAAGATGGAAAATTGCGGCGCAATTGTTGGAAGCCCACGGCTGAGTCTGCCAGCCAACATTGTCAATGAACTCTGTCGTGATGTAGCCGTACTTTGTTCCGACATCGCGTTGGTGAGTGCGGAACACATTCCAACGGTAGTAGTAGACTTCGGTGATTTCCGAGTCGCTTGATTCGAACAACGGAATACGGTCATGGTACCAGGGCGCATCGTTGCCGAAGTACTTCTCGGTAACAGCGTCCACGTCCAATGCGGCCTGGGCCAAGCGCGCAGTCAACGGGACCGCCGCAAGAGTTGACGAAAGCTTCATTTTGTCGGGCTGCTGGGCCTTTGGTGGACAGCTAAGGATGGCTGGGAGCTTGAGATTCCTCGGTCTGTTGACATGGTGTTGTGCGACGACCAGCTAGACGACTTTATATTGCCAAAAATCCTCGCTGGCGTGATTCGGTGGGAAGCTTTGTCCCCGGATATTACCATACTCGGTCGCCCCGACGGGTTCATGATCACAAACAATCGTCCCAGCGTCTTGGCTTCGTACAGCAATTTCCGTCCCGAGCGGATCGCGGATGCGCGCTTCTTGGAACCTGCATAATGCCCTGAGCTAAGCACACCCGTGCCAATCGTACCGAGCCGCTTCCGCTAGGATGTCATAGAACTACCGCGTCCTAACGGATGACGATGACGACTGCGCGGGGAAGACTTGGGGCGACAATAGGGGCTGGGGTCCCCGCATGTTCGGTCGATTAGCGCGCGAATGGAACCCCGCGACTCGAGTCGTGATTTACAGGGGGTAGAAGATTAAAAAAATGCCGACGGAAAGATCGACGGGAAATCAAGACTGCGAATATTTAGCTTTGCAGCTATTCGGGAACCTCCCATCTGCATTGCACAGCGTGATTTAAGTACAGAATGACAGGCCTGATATGACATTCACTGAAGCGACAGTTAAGTCGTGACGATATGGCGTTGTGCGGCTTCCTTGAACCTTGAGTGCGAGCTTTTGACTAAGATGAACTGTATTCCACTGGTAATTAGCCGTTCAGGGCCTACGAAGTCGCCTGGGAGGTTGCATTGAAGCCGATGCTATATGATATAATGTTTCCTAAGGTTAAAACATCGGAGTTTTGCCTTGCAAGCTGTTTGAAGGGGATCTCCTCCTCTTCCATGGCGATCAGTGTGGGTAAAGTCGCTAAATTTTCAAGTCGCGCAATTTCTGAATGACGGCACTGAAGAACCATTCCTGCAGCCTCGCACTATTTTCCGATGAATTGGCCCCAAACATCGGTACTCGAGATAGGTTTGGACCCATCAAACACGACATGACTACTTCACTCACAGTGTCTCCAATGTATCCCCTGACATCGTCTGCGAAATGACCGTTGAGCAAGATTCCTTTCACCCTTGCAGTCTCGCTTGGGAGCTCTACTTGCTTTTTGCTGAAGCCCAGCACACCATCGATCGGCTTCCAGTATATAATCTCCAGCATGATAATGCCAAGTGAATATATATCATGATGCTTCTTGAAACCAAACCCATGTGCGTCATCTCTCGGGCTTCCTTGGACGGCAGGGTGTCGATACAGGTCCTCTAAACCAATGTGCGGGGGAACTTCAGACATGAAGTCAGCGTGTTCAGGGCGCGAGTAATCGAAACCGGAAAGAAATGGTTGACCGTAATCTACTCGCGATTCCGTATGGTTGAAAAAAAGAATGTTTTGACTCCGAAGCCCTTTGTGAAGCCAGTTCACGGCGTGTAGTCTCTCAACGCAGTCTGAGAGAATTTTGATCAGCTGCAGACGAGCGCTGAGACTAGGCTTCGGGTGGTTCTTCAATAGTTCAAGGAGAGGGACGGGAAGAGCAGATGAGTCCACGCCCTGAGGGTTCTCGAAGACAAGTCCAGGCCGAGTTTCCGCCGCGCCCACGTCTTGGACATAATAGCCAAGACACTTCAGTGCCCTAAACTGCGTTGTGTACGCATCCTCCCTGAGAAGTTGTACCAAGGCTTCAAATCTGCTCAGCATCATGGAATCTGATCGCCGTATACCCATGTGATGTTGGCGGGGTTCGGCAGTCTTCCATTCAATCCACACTCTTCTCCAAGATTCGAAAGAAGGTTTATACCAAACTGAACATCGCTGGGATATGAATTCAGCTCCGGTTTCGATGGGCTGTATTTCAGTGGTTTTGATCTTCAGGGGGCGGAAACTGGACTCGAGGTTGTTCAAGTTTAAATCTTGTCGCAGGGTGTTACTGAGTGCTCCTTTGTTGATTGCTACCATGAGACCTTTCACTTGAGCAAGACTAGCCAGGGGCGTGACAGAAACCCTCGAATCGTGTTCTTCAGATGACATCAGGTTCCTGGATGAACATGAACTGTTCGCTGTCACATAGATTTTCTCTCGTGCGTTTTGATAGGTAGGGCAAGATAACAGCAGCCCGGCCTTGACGATCTCACACAGGTCGTCAATCTTGTCATTGAGATTCATGATCCGATAATTGGTTTGTGTTTGTTGAGCGCTGAGTGCCTGGAGCTGCTGGTTGTTGAGAAACTCTGTCAAGTAGTCGTTCAAACGTGTGAGTTTCTCCAGGATTTCTTCAATCTTTGCCTTGTCCGAGATCGCCCATCTCAACCTTGCAGGATACTTGGAAGTCCGTTCAAAGAATTTGAGCGACTTTTCAAGCAGGAGATCTTTGTCGGGAAACCGGGCCTGCAACGTCTCCATTTTCTCTATGTCAACAGCGATTGACGTTTCGTCCTCAATAGGGTGTGTACTAGTGTCCTCGTATAGGAAGGGTTGCGACAGAGGCCGTAGACGGTCGTCAAGTCTGCCGAATCTGAACATCAATCGATATTGCTCATCAAGAATCTGTAGTATGACGTTCCTTGACCCGTGGCTGATGTTGAATGTCGAATCGTCTTCAGAAAGTTCAACAACATTGGCCCAATCGAGTAATCGACATTGCTCAGTTTTGAACTTGACGCGAATGTATTGGTAATTTTTCTCCAAGCCTCTGGCCTCGGAGAGTAATTCGTATCCTGATGCCAAATCGATTAGTGGCATTCAGTAGTGGATCAACTTTGAACGAACCCTTGATGCATCCAGAAAAGATCTGGAACACAAGTGAGACTGAGCCCAAACCAAGACCGATACCTTCCATTGCGGTGTCTGGCGAACGGCAAAGAAATCGATGATTGTTGAGGAAGGAGTCGTTGACAAATCAATTGAACCAGATTTCCCTTCTCATATCAAAGAGACGAGGCATGGGAATTATTAATGTGAGGATCAGACTGCCGATCGGAAATTCTGTCGTTCAGCGAATTCAGCTCATCACTTCCTAAATAACCAGCCGGTGTGTGCAGCAACACCCATAATGCACAACTACCCAGTAGGCTGACACGAGGCATTCTTACCGGTCGTTACCAGGGGCATTTGTAATCGAGAAATGATCTCCGGCGGAGGCTATGCATGCATGATCGCATTAATTGCAACTTATGACATCGCCAAGTAGGTCTAGCTAGCCTTGCTTTTCTGCCGTTGATTGCTTTTACGACAGCATGCAAAGATACATCAGTCATATGCACGACCAGCTAGCCTGATTATAGCATGCTCAACCACTTGGAAAGCCTTACAGAACTTCATCGGCTTTCTTTGGACGGTATGATTAGATGTACTGGGTTGGAACTGGCTACCTGTGGACACCTCCATGCGTCGGATGATCACAATGCGAATAGGGCTTGTTGGGGACGGGGACGAGGAAACGAACTTCAACGTCGCATCACAATAAGTAGTAACGTTGCCGTGGCTTCGATTCGAGGCAGCCATAAGGCGGCCATCTGAGTGTCCCGCGGAGGGACTTAAAATGCAGATCTGTCAGCACAGCCCAGGGATCTTCGATCTTACCGCCCCATCAAAGACGTGAGGCTCTCCAAAGCTGACCCAATTCAAAAATTGTGCGAGACAGATGACCGCGATTGAGGTCTCATCTGTTGGATTCACTTATAGCAGTACCTCTAACTGTAGGCATAAGTTGTAGTATTAAGAAGAGAGTACTTAGCTAGATAGCTATTATTATACCTAAATACTTACTTATTACTAATATAAGTTAATATACCCCTTTAATAAGGGAAGTATTTTAAGCTTTAATATAATATAAAGTATATATATATAAGTTCTCTTCTTTTATCCTTTTAAGCTTATAGCTATCCTCTATTACTTAAGTATAATACTTAATAAGGCTTTTATATTAATATTTACTAAGTTTTCTTCTCTTAGTATCTAATAGACTTAGACTATACTTTTATTTTATAGCTTTCTAATTTTATAATACTATACTTTAATATACTTTATTTACTTATAATACTTAGTATTTTTTATAATTTAAATAGTAAGGTTATTATTATAATAAACTATAATAAGCACTATATCTTTTAGTATTAACTTATAGTTACTAATTTCTTTTAGTAGAGTCTATAAGTATATTACTTTAAAGTTTATAAAGAAGAGTAATATATACTTTAATTTAATACTTAATATAGCTATATTCCCTTACTTTTAGCTTTTCTAGCTTATAGTACCTCCTATTAGTATAAAGATATAGTATTTAATAAACTTATTATTACTTAAATCCTTAGTATATTTAGTATTTAAAAACCTAACTAGCTATCCTTTAATATTACTATTAAATAGTAATAATAAGTCTAAAGTATACTTAATATACCTAAATATATATTTCACTACTAAAAGATAGATCTTAAGTAGTATTACTAAAAAGTAGCTAAGCTTTAATATAAAATATACTAAGTTAGAATAAGTATTAATTATTATATATATTAATAAACTAATAATTAATTAGTATTCCTTTAATATACTTTTATCTACTTAGTAATCCTTTAAAGTAGGATAAAGCTATTCTCTAGTCTCTATAGGTATATATTATAACTTATAATCTACTATATTAAACTACTTAAGTACTTTTTATAAGTAGGTCTCTTAGCTTAACTATAGCTTTCTTTTAGCTTTATTATAAGTAATTTATATACTAAGGAAGTATTAATAGGGTTTAAGGTCTAATATTTTAAAGTATTCCTTTAGTTAATCTTTAATCTAAGCGATATATACTTTATTTAGACTAAAAATAAAGATATTATTAATATATATAGTAAGAATAGCTTTATCTAAATAGAATACTACTTTATCTTATTATAACTACTATAAACTAAGTTCTATAAATACCTTTTTTAATATATTAAACTATACTCTTAAGGCTTATTTTAGCTTATAAAGTATCTTATTCAGCTTATATACTTTATTAAGTATAATATAGCTAAATAGAAGTTTAATAAATATTATTTCTAATATAAGCCTATAGAGGAATATTATTTTAATATCTATCTACTTAATTTTTTAGTCTATTATTATTATTAAAGTAAAAAGAGTTCTATAGGTTTTTTAATATACTTATAAAGGTATTTAGAGGCTATAGGCTATAGTTAGGTTAAACTAATAAAAGAAGCACCTAAAAGGTAAGTATAATATTACTATACTACTTTTATTTATTTCTTCTAAGATCTTCTTTTCTAACTTTTTAGTAAGTATTTACTAAGTCTTTACTATAAAGGGTTTTATACTTTATCTCTATAAAGTTCTCTATCCTTTTAGCTTAGTTTAATTAAACTATCTTTAAGCTTTTTTAGTTTAAGTAGCTAAATTTTTATAATTATCCCCTTTTTAATTATAGTAGTCCTTATTATAGAATAAAACTAATAATAAATAAAAACTTCTATTATCTATAAAAAGCTTTTATAGTTACTATTATTATTATAAATTATTTCTACTATCTATATAGTAGTTATTTACTATATATTTACTAAGGTTTTATTATTCTTTAGTATTATTATTATCTCTATAGGTTTTATAATTTTAGTTTTAAAGTTATATTATTTATTATTTAGGTTTTTTTTAAAGATCTCTTTTATTTTTTAAAAAAAGAAATTATTTTTAGTAAGTTTTATATTTTTTATTTATAGATATTTTATTTTTTATTTAGTAAGCTCTCTCTAAATAATAGCTTTATAATAATTTTATTTTTTATTTTATTTATCTCTTTTTTAAAATAAGTATATTATAAAGCTATTTAGAATATTAAATAGTAATTACTATTATTAATTTATTATATTTATTTTCTTATTTTTAGTAGTACTTATTATAGTAAATAACTATTATTCTTACTATCTAAAGTTATAGTTATTTTTCTAACTACTTAATAATACTTTATATCTATTTATAAAATAATACTTTTTTTCTTATTTAAGGTTAGTTTTCTTCTTTTTTATTATATTATATTATAATATAATAACTTTTATATTTTATAAGCTTTTATTAAGCTTTTATAAAGCTTTCTCTTTTTAATATTACTTTTATATCTAATATTATAAGTATTAAGACTCTAATTATTTATATTTTATTCCTATATAAGCTTAATAACTTAGTAAAGAATAGTAATATTTATTAATATAACTAATTAAGTAGTAATAAGCTTTATATTTCTTATGTTTTATAGCTATACTAAACTATTAAAGTAGTATATATTTATATTATAATAAGTAATACTACTTATTAGATATATTATTTATATAGTATTAAGTATTATAAAGTAAATGTTTAGTAATTTTTTACTAAGGTATTAAACTAACTATTAGTATAATTAGATCTCTAAATACTTTATTAATAATACTTAAATCTTTTAGAACTAAGTAAAATATTATACTATTTAGATTAAAGCTAATAAGTATTATTAGTATAAGATCTATTATATATATATTATAATTACTAATAGTTAAGTATTTCTCTTAATACTCTATAAGTAGTTAGTAAATCTTATTAAACTTTAACTTAATTTAAAGTAGTATAATAACTAACTACTATAGATAAATACTAAAGAGATTACTACTAATTATACTTAGGTATATCTTAAGATTTAGCTTAAAGTATATAATTCTTTAAATTATATTTTTTCTTTAATAGTTAATAGTTTTTTTATAGAATACTTACTAAAAAAAGGATAAAAACCTTATTAAGTAGATTTATTTTTAGTTTAAAAATACCTTACTTTAATATTTCTATAATAAAAGCTATATTTTTAATTAGGCTTAGTTTTTTAATAAGCTTAATAAAGTTTTAAAGAAGTATCTCTTAAGTAATAACTTTTATATATTTAGTTTACTTATTTAGGATCTTTTTAAAGTTTAAGTTTCTTAAATATTTTATAATTCTTATAAGTATATTTTAGTTATAATCTTTAAATATATTAGCTTTAGCTTTACTTTCTAACTTAATACTTATAAGGATATTAGTGTTTCTTCTATAAGTATTTATAAGAATTTTATTAATTTTAAAGATAAAAATAAGTTATTAGAAGGTAAGAGTAGTAATAATAAGAATAATATAGATATTAATCCTAATAGTAATAATATTAGTGAGGAGTTAAGTAATTTAGAGGATAATTTTTAGTAGTTTTTAGTAGATTTTTAGTAAGTATATAGTAACTTTTTTTTAGAGTTTTTAGTTAGATACTTCTAGGTTTATATATTACTTTTAAGAAGTAGTTTTTTTAGAGTTTTCTTATAATTAATTAATTTTTCTTATTTCTTTATACTACTTATTATCTTATTTATAATATAACTTATATAGTTACTTTTTAAATCTTATAAAGATTTATAAAATATTTACTAAGTATTTTTTAAATTTTTAAGTATTATATTTTATTAGTTAGTTTTTCTATTTAACTAAATATAGGGGGCTTATTAATACTTCTCTTTATAATATAATATCTTTAACTTCTTATTTTTTAAGGTTTTTTTTTAAGTCTAAAAGCTATTTTTTAGTAAGCTTTTAGCTATATTATAGCTTTAGTAAAGTAACTAAGAAAATATTATATATCTTATTATATTTTTCTAGAAGTTATACTCTATAAGTATTAAGGTTTATAACCTCTATAATTAGTATAGGAATAAATTATAAAGTAAGTTTTTATTAGTTTTTTATAAAATAAAAGTTTTTTATTAAGAGCTTTATAATATCTTTAATACTATAAGATTATACCTTCCTTTTAGTATTAGTATTTTTAACTTATATTTCTATTATATATTACTAATTTTTAGCTATTTTTTAGTAAACTTCTATTAACTTTTTAAACTTTTTATTAACTTCTTAGGTTTTAACTTTTATATTTAATAAGTAGTAGTTAATTATCTAAAAATAGTAACCTATAAAGGTTTTAAATAAGGATATATTAATAATAATATATTTACTATTATTATATAAGAATTTAGTTTTAACTAACTATATTACTTATTAGTTATATAAGTTTTTATTAAACTTTAAGAGATATATTATTAAGGTTTAATATATTTTTTTAGTTTATTTATCTATCTATAAATACTATATAATAGAGATATACCTTTTTATATCTTAAGTTTTAATTTAGTCTTATTAAAACTAACTAGTAATTAGCTTATCTTAATTACTAATAATAACTTTAAGTATACTATAGTAATATTTAATCTCTTAATATAAGATTCTTATTAAGCTAGTAATATTTAGTTACTTTATTATTACTAAGAAGTAAGCTATTTTAGTTATTTAATATATAACTATTAGGATTATATTATATATAATCTTATTATTTTAGTAACTTTCTAATAAACTAGTTAAGAAGTTTAAAGAAATTTACTAGAATAAATATATTAGTAATTTTAGTATTTATAGTAGTCTATATAGTTTATACTATAGTATATATACTTTTTAGTAATATAGGTATTTAGTAATATATTACTATATATCCTCTATGAAGTATAGCTAATAGAATTTTTATAAGATTAGCTCTATTATTTTATTTACCTTTATATACTTTAATTTAGGTATATTATAATAGTTTTTTAGGATTTTATAATAGAAGGATCTCTTTTTTAGGATAATAAGTTTTCTTCTAAACTAAAGAATATTATTCTTATTAAATTAGTATTTTTAGTATTCTCTAGCGTTTTAGTAAACTTTAGATATAAGCTTTCTATAGAAGTAATCTTTAGTCTATAGTTTTCTAACTATTTATTTAAGATTTATACTTAGTTATAATATATATACTATTTTATTCTAAATAAGCTTTTTTATTATAATATATAGGATATACTACTTTAGTATAGTAACTTTAGCTTCTCTTAAGTCCTTTAGTATATTACTATCTTCTTATAAAGTAGTTAGTATAATATTTATATATAATTTTAAATAGATAATAATATTAATATATATATTTAGATATAATAGATTATTAGTACTTTTTATAAAGTAGTATTAATTTAAAAGTAAAGATCTTTTAACTTTAAAGCTAGCTTTTTAGTAAAATTCTTATATATTTTACTAAATAGCTTAAATATAAATTCTTATAGTAACTATAATTCCTTTAAGCTTAGTAATATATTAATAAGTTATTACTAATAGCTAGCTAATAAGTTTTAGCTTTTTTTTAAAAGTAAGAAGTATATTATTTACTTTAGAGTTTTTTATTATATAGTTAGAGCATTATAATAGTCTATTTACTAGATTAATAACCTCTAATTTATATTAAATTTTAAAATTAAATACTAATAAGTAGTAAACCTATTATATAAGCTTTTTATAAATATTATATATAAGTATAGTAAGCACCTCTTTTAGCACTATATAGTCTATAAGTATTAAGAATTTCTTAAAGAGCTTTTAGAAGTATTATATTTAGTAGTTTAAACTTTTTATAATAGTAAGAAGCTTTTATTACTTTATAGCTTAATATCTTTCTATATTTAAAAGCTTCTTTAACTAAAAAACTATTAAATACTAAATAATACTATACTTCTATAAAAATATATTAAATACTACTTAAGTAAATATATTAGTTTTAACTTTAGTTTTTAGTATTAAGTTATAATATCTTAATATTAAGGTTTTAATAAATACTCTCTAAAGTATTTTAAATATAGTTTATATCTCCTCTATTTAAATAAAAGCTCTTAACTTTATACTATTTTAACTCTCTTTTAGTATACTATTTATAAAAGTTATAATATAAAAATATTTAATAATAAATTTATAATAAAAGTTATAAAAGTTTAAGAAGATTTAGATATCTTTAAAAAATTTTAATATTAACTATTTAGTAACTATTTAGACTTTATTTAAATCTATTTTAATACTATTTTAAGTAATATAAAACTTAAAGAAATCTATTTCTATTTAATAAAAGTTATACTTTTTTAGTTTTATAAATAACTTAATAGCTTTTAAGTAACTTAGAACTATATAAAGGTTTTTAGTATACTATCCCTTAGTATCTAAATAGATTAAGATATTATTTAAGTATATAATATAATAAGTATTTAGAAAGTTAATAAGTATTTAGTAAGTATATACTTAGAAAGTTATTAGAGTATTAGTAAGTTTAAATAATATTACTATATACTTAAAATATCTATATTAAGTTCTAAATATAGTTTTCTATCTATTTACTTTATTAATTATAATTTTATAATATATCTTACTTAAATTAATCTTAGAAATAAACTTTATATTAGTAAGCTTATCTAAGAGTTTATTAATTAGTAGTAGAAGGTAGTAGTTTTTTATTATAATTTTATTTAACTTTTTATAATCTATATATAACTATAAACTATTATCCTTTTTAGGTATAAATAAGATTAATATTTTAATAAAGTTAGTTAAGTAATAGATATATCTAGCTATTTTTATTTCTTAAATATATTTAGTAAGGGTTTATAGCTATTCTATTAATATAAAGTATATTAGCTTATATAGAGGCTTTTTATTAAGTTTTAACTTAATATAATATACTACTCTTTTTAGTTTAAAAACCTTTTTTATATTCTCTTTATTAAAAATATTAGTAAAAGGTTTAAGTTTTTTAAGGATTTTTTTTTTATACTTTTTATTTAGTAAGCTTTTACTTAAAGTATTAATATCTTTTTTATTTAAAACTAAAGCTTCTATTAAGTATATTATATAAGCTTTCTAATTATTTTCTATAATTTCTTATATTATTACTTCTAGTTTAATAAGTAAGATATAATTATATAACTAAGTATAAATATAAGTGTTTATATAGATACTTTTTTTACTTATTAAGTTATTAAATAAAAAAATATTTCTTATTTTTTTAGGATATAAGCTAATTATAAATACTTAGTAAATCTTTTATAGATAGCTTTAGCTATTAATTAAAAAAATAGTAAGTTAATAAACTTTATTAATAAGTATTAGTTTTTTTTAGAAGTTTATTAGTTTTAAAGCTATAATACTAATAGTTTCTTTTAATAAAAGCTTTTTTATAAGGTTTTTTTATATAAGGTTTACTATAGTATAAATATTTATATTAACTAATAGTTTAACTTTATTATATACTTAGAGTATAATTACTTAATTTTTAATAATCTACTTTATAAGAACTAAAGTAATTTTTAGTATAATACCTTTTAAAGTTACCTCTATACCTACTTATTTCTTAAGTTTTTAGTATTAGTTATATAAAAAATTATAATAATATTAATTTTACTTTATTTTAGGTTTAAATTTTAATTACTACTTATAAGCTATATATAAAGCTTAATATAGTTAGAGGAGATATATTTATATTTTTTATAGTTATAATATTAAGTTCTCTAAAAGTTAGAAGCTTTATTATTAAAGCTAAGCGTTATATAGAGGTTTACTAAGTAGTTATTTTAGTATAAGGTTTTTAGATAGCGCTCTTTTAGGTTTATTAACTAAAGGAGTTATAAACTACTCTTATAAAAGTAGTTTAAAAAGCTTAAATATAGTTACTTATATAACTTAAAATAACTAATAAGCTTTTTTATATATCTCTCTTCTAAAATCTCTTATAGTTTTTATATATATAAAGCTATAGTATATATATCTATATAATTAATATTTTACTTAAAAAGTTTATTTTTTAAAGTTTTAATAAGACCTTAAAAGAATATATAAGCTTTTATATTACTTATATTTAGTTTATTAAGGGTTTAGTTAATAGACTTCTAATAAACTTAGTAAGTAATAGGTTTTTTATTATCTTTTTAGTAGTATTATCTTAAAGTATTATAGTAGTTTTATTCTTAAAACTTAAGTATTATATACTATCTTTTTATAAAAACTCTAAAATCTTTTTATATAAAGTTAACTTACTTTTTTAATATATTTATAAGTATTTACTAATAAGTTTATTATTCTACTTATAAAGTATATTCTATTATATTTAAAGTTTATTAGATATATTAGCTATTAGAATAACTAAAGTAGTATTTATAAGCCTCCTCTATTATAATAAGCTAATCTTCCCTCTTTATATTAATAGATTTACTAATAAAATAAGCTATATTATAGTTTAGAGGTTTTTTATAAACTTTTAGTAACTATTTAGTAGATATTTAGTTACTTAATATAATAATAATTAGTTTATATTAATTAGCTATTATAGTTATAATCTATTATATTAATATTTAGCTAATAGCTTTATCTAGCTTTTTAGTTTAAGCTAACTTATTAGTAGTAGCTATAAATATTTAGCTTTATAGCTTATTTAATCTATAGAGAGGGGTTTTATATTTCTTATTCTTCTATATATATTTATTATCTATTTAGTAAATATTTAGTATAAGTAGCTTATCTTTTTTAAAACTTCTAGCTTTACTTAAAATATAGCTTCTTACTTCTCTTTATTAATTTATATTATCCTTTAATTATTTATTAAAGTTATTTTCCCTATATAAGCTTATATAAGTTATTTTATTTAGCGTTTAGTAAATACTAAGTATAAGTTTTTTAACTTAATTAGTAAGTATTACTTAAGTATATAACACTATTATTATTATTAACTTTTTTAAAATAAAGTAGAAGTAAAAGAATTATAAAGGTATTTAGAAGTTATAAGCTATAATTAGGTTAAATTAATAGAAGAAGTACCTAAAAAGTAAGTATAGTATTACTATACTATTTTTATTTACTTCTTTTAAGATTTTCTTTTTTAACTTTTTAGTAAATATTTACTAAGTCCTCACTATAGAGGGTTTTATACTCTATCTCTATAGGGTTCTCTATCCTTTTAGCTTAGTCTAGTTGAACTATTCTTAAGCCTTTTTAGTTTAGGTAGCTAGACCTTTATAATACTATAGAGGTAAAGGTCTTAAAGTAATTAATACTATATTCTTACTTAAAACCTCTTATTACTTAATATACTTTATATTATTAAACTTTTTTATTACTACTTTATTTTATCTTATATATCTATTTATTACTAAGAATATTAGTATCTAATAAGAGGTTAGACCTATTTATAAGCTTCTAAGTATTATTCTTCTAAAAAGTATAAAATTTATTATTTATTATAAGTTTCTAAGCTTTAATAAGTACTAAGTTTATAGCTTCTTTATAGCTAATAAGATCTTATTTAATAAGTTCTTTAGCTTCCTCTAATACTACTAAATATATTATAAAGTTTAATACTATAGAGTACTCCTTTTTTATATATTATTATAAGTTATTAAGGAAAGCTTACTCTTATAATATACTCTTAAGGTTTAATATAGAGATAGTTTATAGTTTTTTAGGTATTAAAGTAGTAAAAGCTATAGGCGTTAAGGCTATAGTAAACTATACTTTTTTAGTTACCCCCTTAGTTTATAAGGGTTTAACTATATTAGTTTACTAAAATTTATTAAGCTTAAATTATAGTAAGATTTCTTTAGCGCTTAGTAGTATAGCTTTATTTATAGTAATAGAGAGTAAAATATATTATTCTTTTAGGTTTAAGTATATTTCTTTATTAAAGATAATATATTTAGTATACTTTATAGCCTTTATTATAAGGTTTTAGAGTTTATAGATATTTTTAGCTTTATAGCTAACTAAAATATAAGTTTTTATTTAGCTTTTAAGCTTCTTTAGATAAAAAGCCTTTAAGACTAATTTATAAGCTCTATAACTAAAGCGTCTAAAGTGCTAAATATATAGCTTTTATTCTATTTAAGCTTTATAAAGAGATATTTAGTAATTAAGCGCTAAGTATAGAAAATAGGCTTCTATAAGTATTATAATAAAAAGTATTTCTCTCTAAAGTTTATTAAGAAGTATAGCTTCTAATATAATTATTCTAACTTAGCTTTAGATTATTCTATAGAAGTATTTAACTATAGCGTTCTATTCTATTTAGTATAATATAGTAAACTTAAGTTAGATACTTTTTTACTTATAGTAAGTAATAAGTATATTATTTTTAAACTCTCCTCTATTATTTAATTAAATAAATTAAATATATAGTTTAATTTCTATCTTAATTTTAGTAATATCTTATTATATAAAGCTTATAGCTTAAGTCTTATTCTAAAATAAGTAGACTCTAAGTATCTTTATAAAGTTATTAACTATTAATAAGTAATAGTATTCTCTAATAAGTATAAGTAGTAATATAAAGCTACTAAGGTCTATAAATTAGTACTATTCTCTCTAAGTTACTTAAAATATTAAAGTAGATTTTATTTATATTACTATTTTACTTTATATATAAGCTTTATAGATAAATTCTTTATTATTATTTAGTAGCTATATATTAAGATCTTTAGCTAACTTTTTATAAATAGTAAAACTAAGATAACCTATTTACTTATAAAAAATATTAAATAGGACCCCTTATTAAGGATTTAAAGTAAAATAAATAGCTATAGCTATCTCTAGATCTTTCTAATACTATATTATAAGAGTAAGGGAGTAATTAAAGTGCTTAAAATAGCTATATATAATACTTTAAAAATTAAAGATAGGTTCTAGATATTTTACTATAGTAATAGTATATCTTACGCTATATATAATCTAAGAGTACTTAATACTTAAGTATTCTATAAAGATACCTACTAATAGAAGGTTTAATAGTAAGAAAGATATATAGAGAATATTATAAAGATAGATTAATTTAGTACTAATAATATATTACAAAATAATAAGGACTATGATTTAGCTTAATATATAAACGCCCTACTTAACTCTATTTATATATATATATAAAGAGAACTTTTAATAAGAACTAAAGAGGTATAGTTAAAAAGTAATATAGTATTTAGTACTACTATTTAAAAGCTAAGTTTAGTGATAACTATTTTATAATATTAGCTTAATCTAAGTTTAAACTTAAGAGATATCTAGAGAGGTAAGTACTTAAGGATTAAGCTAAAAACTAGAAATAAAGAAGACTTTAGAGAAGCCTACTAGCTAGTTAGGACTAGTAATAATAGTATTAAGATTAAAGACTTATTTAGTAGGTTTAACTTTATAAGCTAGTGCTAACTAATAAGCTATAAGTAGTTATAGCTTATTAGCTAGTTTTAGATATTATACCTTATAGCTAGAGTTATTATAATTTAATATATTCTCTTATTAACTATAAATAAAATATACTTTTTAATATAGTCCTCTATAGTTTAATAGCTTAGTTTTAATTTACTTTTACTTCTTTATAAGTCCTCTAACTTATTAATAAGCCTATTTATAACTTATACTAAATCTAAAGAAGTATATATTAATATCTAAGATATATTATTTAGCCTAAAAGTATACCTATTTATTTTATACCTTTATAATAATCTTATTAAGTATAAGCTTTTTATTTTTATTTATACTAATAATTATATAACCTTAATAGATATTAGCTTTAAAAGAGCTAAAGCGCTTACTTAAGTTAGAGAAGTATTAGATTTAGTAAAACTTATCTAAAAGTAACTAAAGGAGTTCTATCTATTATAGTTTATTAAAAGTATAAAGAAACTTTTCTAAGTAGCTTTATATATCTATATATTAAGATAAGTTATCCTAAATAAGCTTAAATACTATTTCTCTTAATATACTAATACTATAATAAATATATTTAGTTTAAAATACTTTATAAATAGCTAGTATATTAGTATAATAGTAGATCTTTTTAGCTATAAAATTAGATAGGTTTTATTTAATCCTTACTAATAAGTTATTATTAATAACCTCTTAATAAAATTTATTCTTAATATATTTATTTTACTTTTTAATAGTATAAATATCTCTATTAGGATATTTTAGTTCTAAGATATTTTAAGAGAAAATATTATTCTTTTTAGTTAGTATAGTATTCTTTAGTACTCTATTCTAATTAGCTTAATTCTTAGCACTTTTAAGTTATAAGATCTTAATATTATAGTTAGATCTATTACTATAAATATAAGCTATTTTAGACTAAATATCTAAGTCTTATTCCTTAAGAAATTCTTTTTTAAGCTAATAGGTCTAAATAAGCTAAAGGATAGTATATATTATTAGTTATATATTTACTATATAGTAGTAGCTTAATTAGTAAGTAATATCTTTAGAAGAAGATATCTTAAAAGAAGAAAATATTTATAATAAATAACTAAAAAAAAGAAGTTAAAAGTAACTATAATAGTTAAAGGATTATAGAGGCTTTAAGAGCTTTATAAAGAAAGATATTATAAATAGCTAATAATATTAGATTAATATTAAAATATTAAAATAATAATACTATTAAGTACTATAAATATAAAATAAATATTATAAGAGATTTAATTATAATTATATTATTAATTTAATTATATCTTACTTTTTACTTCTTTTAAACTTTAGAAAACTCTTAAGCTTTAACTTAATATAATAAATAAATATCTTTTTATAAATAATTCCTTATATAGTTTTCTAACTTCCCTCTTCTTAATAAATACTTTATTAACTTAATAGCTATTAATATTATAATCTTAGTATAATAGTATATATAATAACTCTTCAGAAAGTTCTATCTCTAAAGCTATATTAAGGAATAGTAGTTCTTCTTCTAAGAAGCTAAATATAATATTCTTATCTATATACTTCTTAATAGATTAAAGAGTTATTTAGATATTTTTAGGAGATTAAAATATTATAGTAGTATAATATTATTATAGTATATTAATATACTTAATAGAAGAAAATAATAAGAAGAGTAAAAGATAGAAAGAAAGAGTAATATATTAGATAGAGATATTAAATTACTAAAGAGAGAATTTTTTATTATAAAATATATAGCCTTTAAAATAGATATATTATATTTAAATATTATATAAATAATAATTACTTTATCTTTAAAAGTAGAAAACCTCTAAAATATTAATCTCTAAAGCTATAAGCTTTAGATAATTAGTAAAAATTATAAATATATAAAGCTCTACTCCCTATAGTTATACCTAAATAACTATAAGTTATAATAAAAGAAAGTAAAGAAGTTTTATATTTATATTCCTTTAAGAGTAATTAGACTTCTAATTTCCCTATTAAGGCTAATATATTAATAAAGATATTATAGCTTATTACTACCCCCTTATTTTAAGTATAAAGGTAGTTAATAACGTTTAAAAAACTCTATTAATATCTCTAATAGTTTTACTATAATTAGTTATAAACCTAATTAATACCTCTTAATAGTTTTACTATAAAGTACTTACCTATTAATATTATATAGAACTTATTATTAGGCTATATTCTTCTTTTAAGTTTATAATAATATAATAGAGAGTTTACTTTATATTAAGTAAAAAGAGAAAGAAAAAGAGATAAAGCTAATATAATAGTTATAATTTTAAACTATATATAAGCTCTTATAGTCTATTATAAATAATAATAGTTTAAAGCTATATATAAGCTTTTATAGGTAGTTTAAAGCTATATATAAGCTTTATAAGTAGTTTAAAACTATATATAAGCTTCTATAGTTTACTATAGAAGTAAGTAGTTTAGAACTATATATAAGCTATAGTACGTTCTATATATTAACTTTAAGTAAGTACTTAGTTAAGGACCTTATTAGTAACTTAGTATAATACGTTTAAGTGAGGATTTACTAATAAGTATAACTCTATAGTTATCTAGAGTTTAGAAGTAAATACTCCTAAACTTATAACCTATTAGATTCATTTATAGTAATACCTCTAACTATAGGTATAAGTTATAGTATTAAGAAGAGAGTACTTAGCTAGATAGCTGTTATTATACCTAAATACTTGCTCATTACTAATATAAGTCAACATCATCTTGCAGCCATGATGGTGGCTGAAGTCCATCGGAGAGTGCACGACACAGATGAACCCTGTGGTTCTAAAAGGGGATAGCAAGTACTCCTCAACATGCGGACTTGGCTAACTCAACTAGTGGACATCTGCCGATTATAAATACATCGCGTTCTTTTGTTTGCACTGGCCGTTAGCTTGTACGGGAATTGAAACATGATCTCCTTACCTGACCAAATCACACACTCAAGCAACTCCTGATCTCAGACACATTTGCAGGACCTCGAGACTATTGCTATCAACCATCCAATTCAGCCCAGCAACTCTCTGTTCAAGGATTCTACCATGGGCAACTACCACAACCCATATTACGAGAGTTTGAGAGGGGATGAGAATGAGACGGAGTTCAAGCCATCGCAGGAGCCGACAAAGATGGTGTCCGACACAGACGCAGCGGAAGTCTCGAGAACCACATCATCACGAAAGGTGATACCTGAAAGCCTTTTCCGGAAGATGTTGGAGAAATGCGGACTTCCCAGTCCGAATGATCCGCTTGCGGAGAGAAGAGTCTTGAGAGACGCCATTTTCCCTGCGATCTCGCAAGCTCTGAACGATCGTGGCCAAGAAAAGTGGAGTCTTAGCCCAAGAACCTTCTCAATTCTTTGGATCCTGAACATCCCGAATGTCATGGATTCTTTCGTTGCTGAAGGGCGGACCGACAGATATCTTCCTTACCATGAGGCGAATCTTCCTAGTTGTATTCCCGGGGCCTTAAGATGTCGGTTCATGAAGTTGCAGAGTCTGGTCCGATATCACCTCGAGGATGTTGATGAACTCGAAGAAAGCGGCAAGCATGTACATCTGCCTCGGAACGCTGACGCATACTTCTTCTCGATGGAAGATCTTGGGAGTGGAAAATTCGCAAAGGTAGACAAAGTCCGCAGTCTTCGAACTGCAGGTATCTATGCAAGGAAGCAGATCCGTCGGGGAGAGTCTGTGCTCGAAGACCACACCCAACTGAAAGCCTTTGAGAATGAGTTGAAGTCTCTAAAGCAGGTGGCACACCGACATGCAGTGAAGTTGGTCGGATCGTATACTGACCCACACCATCTGGCACTTATTATGAGCCCCATTGCCGATGTCGACCTAAAACTCCATCTACTACGATGCGAGAAAAGTCTCGACAATCGAAAGTTCATACTTCGCCACTTTTTCGGCTGCTTGACAACTGCACTGGCCTACATACACAGCAAAAACATTCGGCACAAGGACATCAAGCCAGAGAATATTCTTGTTAAAGGTGACACGATTTACTTGGCCGATTTTGGGACGTCCAAGGTCTGTCTGGACGGACATCTCACAACGAATGGCGAACCCAAGGAAGGTACCCCGCGATACTGGGCTCCTGAAGCTGGCTACCATGCTGTAAGCCGAGAATCTCAATTCCGCTAGGTCGTTTAAACCCAAGCTGACACGGTCTACAGAATCGGAACTGCTCAAGTGACATTTGGTCTCTTGGCTGTGTCTTTTTGGAAATGGCGACGACATTATTAGGTCGCACACAGCTTGAGATGCTTGCATTCTTCCACACTCACGGGAACGGCAATCACCATTGTATCGGCCTCAATCTTGAGGCCGCTCGGGAATGGATAAAGGAACTTCGTCGTTCCTCTTTTAATGATTCGAATGTGCTCGATTGGACAGACTGGATGCTCCAACCAAAGCCAGATGATCGCCCCACGGCGGCACAGTTACGAGGAAAGATCAAAGACCTTGATGCTGAATTTGAGTACATTTGTCACGAGTGTGCTTCGCAAAATGGTATGAAGGACTGTAAAGCACCGGCACCAACCTCTCCAGATGTGGGAAGAACCATTGATTCTCCCGGTGCAGCTCTGTTGCAAGATGTCTCTGAACAATTATTCTTGGACAAGACAACACCAAAAAACGCTGATTCGGGGCAGGGATTGCCGCAGCAAACTGGCAGTAAGATACTCGCGGAAGGAAAGGACGGTCGGGAACTCAAAGCCCAGGAGCCAAAGGAACAACACACCGCAGGCCCTGATACGGCTGATGTAGAACCCAGGCTCAAGCCAAAAGTCAGGTTCGCCAAGACAGACCAGGCGTACGAATCTGGAGAGAGTCGATATTCGGCACAGGATAGCGCAGGAGAATCCATTCGATTCGCTGGTCTTCCGGAAGACCGAAGGCCTGAGCCAACAAAGCATCAAGAAGAAGAAGAAGAGGAATCTTTTGATCAGATTCCAAACGATGCCGGGTTCATCATTCCGGATCCTATAAACGCTCCTCCGTTTTCTCGTCGAGAGTGCCTACCTTTGCCCCGCGCATCATTGGTTCCTTCATACATATTGGCTGGAACAAATCATTTTTCACGTAATGAACTTGAGCATTACAGCTCTGGGTCTTCCACTTCAAACGTATTTCTTTACGGGCGCTTGATGTTTCCGTCCGTCCTGCACGCCATTGCTGCCAGGTCTACTAAAGGCGCCTACTCGCCAGATTTACAACGCCGTATCATGCCTTCCTCGGACGACTGGAACTCGGCAAATTTATCAATCCAGAGAGCGAGCGAAATCATGATGCCAGCCAAGCTACGAGGATACGACCGCTGGCGTCCTACGGATTTGCAATGTGCTGTGATTCAGAGATCCAAGTACAATCAGGCTATAATCAAGAAGCCGCGATTAAGGGGTGCCGCTCCATTGAACCCTCCTGAAGAAGTCATCGGCTTCATCATGGTTGGAGTTAAGAAGGAGGCCATTCGATACCTTGACCTTCTTTTCGCTCAGGATGAACGAGATTTAGATGAGGTGAAGCCTCGATCCAACGACGAAGCAGCTGAAGAGGATGGTCCCACGAGGTCTCCGCTGAGAAGAGAATCTGTGAATGTTGATGTTGAGCTAGACACCGGGGACATTGCGCAAGTCCATGCGCATACATATGTTTGGAAACATCACACGGCAGACCTTGGTCAGCTATGGGAAGAGGATCATTTTCTACGAGGGTCCAGGTTTCAGAGCCTCGTTGAACACGAGAACAGATGGAAAGCCGAAGAACAGGCGCTCGCAACAAGCATGCAGATCTCTTTCGCTCTCGTGGGAGACTACGTATGCAGTGCGGTTCTCACTGGAAATGTCGTCGAGCTCAAGACTTTGTTGGATCGGGAATGGAGCCCCGACGCACCTTGCCGCTACTACGGCAACCCCTTGCAGGCCGCTGTAGTGATCGGAAACGAAGACATGGTGCAACTACTTCTTGATTACGGCGCCAACGTCAATCAAAGAGACGGCAGATACGGGTCCGCCCTTATTGCGGCGGCCTTTGCGTCTCGCAAGTCAATAACCCGACTCCTTCTTCGGCGCGGAGCAGACGTATTTGCGGACCACCCAACTCATGGCAACGCTCTCTATCAAGCCGTCGGACAATCGGACTATGCCATAGTTGAGATGCTTCTCGAACATGCCTCGTGGCTCATTGAAGACTGGGGCGAGATACGCGACTTGGCCAACGAGATCGGTGACAGCGAAATCAAGAGTCTTATAAGGCAATATGACGTTCGACAGATGTACAAACTCTCCTTACCAATGCCTCAGAGGTCTCAAAACCCTAAAGAGCTCGAAGGCCCGCAATCTTACACCAAGGTCCTCGGCACTGTTGTTCAGAAGTGTATTGCTGTCCAGACAATGTCGGGAAATTGGAAAGGACGAAAGGGAGTCTTGGTTACGGTCGCCGCCCTCAATGCTGGTGCATCTATGAGTATCCTCCCCATCATGCGTTCTGCAATTGGCCCGGTTAAGGCACTTATTGATGAGTTGCGCCGTGCCGATGAGATTCAAGAGCAAAATCGCCGAGCAGCTTTGGAGAACGCGGGGTCGGATCAGCAGTATGATAACGAAGTCAAGCCTATTTGGGGTGGGGATGTTCACGAGAGCCGGAAGTTTAAGAGGTCGACGACATGAGTAATTTGTATTAACTGAGGAGGGACATTAGTCATTGATAATAATGGATCAGACTGCTGCCCTCCATTTTGTTTCTTATTAGTTTTCAGGCAAAGACCATATGTAGCAATCTTTCATATCAAGTCAGCCGTAAAACTTTCAGTCATTAGCGACCGGATCAAAACAAGAGCGACACGGCCAGGGAACCCGGTTCATGAGCATCAGCGCAGGTCGCTGGAGCTTCGAAGATGAACGCCAAATGGAGGATCTAAACCATGGGGGTTTTTAGGCCTTTGAAGGATTGATCGACCGGGGATAGTGCCGTGCGTCCCAGCGGGAGCTCCCGCTAATCGCTGACCAACTTGCTGCGTCCCACCTAAGGTGGATACTCGGACGCTGTGGTTACAATTGGGGGAAGAGGAGCAAAAGTGAATGATGCCATGCGGTTGAGGGACGGATGTTTCTGTGGTGGGAAGGTTCCATTTTCTGGTTCTTGGCTTAAAATGAACCTTCCAACTCTGGCACCAATGTCCGGCGACCCACTGAATTGCCTTGTTGTGGAATACGAGCATCCCGCGTCGTTTTCTTTCTTCCCGTCTAACCTTTCTTCTTTGCAGTTTGCCGCCTGGAGGCGCACCTTGTCGACTGCCGTACAACTCCCGCGTCGTTTTCATCGAGTCCCATGGGCGATTCTTAAAGAGCGCGACGTCGCAAATTCAGGAAGGATCCTGCAGATGGTCTAATGACAACAATCCGAATCTCTCATCCTCAAGATGGTGTTGTTCGGCGCCTTAATGCTCTTGGGGCTGGCAAGCCAAGCTGCGGGACATCCTGCTCACGGACCACGGCAACTCAGCAAGAGAACGCAGCTACTCAACAGCTATCGATTCAATACAGTGTCTTCTTACACCGCGGGGGATGATACGATCTTCCACGAGCCGAAAACTACCACCGAAAGAAGAGACAACCGCGCTGATTACGTTGGAATTGCAACACTCAAACTTCGAGAAGTTGCACCCCAAGCTGAATTTCGGCTGGTGGACGACTCCTACATTGGAAGCAATGGCGTGGCGCATGTGCATTTCCAACAAACCGTTGATGGCGTTGACGTGGACAATGCACAGTTCAACGTGAATGTTCGTTCTCCTCATCTATCATGTCCTAAATGCGTGGCTAAGTTATCAAGATCTTGGAAGATGGAGCCATTATATCGTTCGGCAGCTCTTTCTCTGAACACAGTCCAGAGATACTGAGCATTTCCAAGAGAACCGGCCCCTCCACCACTCCCCTTGGAGCTTTTCAGACAGCAGTTCAGCTTCTTGATCTTCCGATTACAGGTGTGGAGGCATCTACAGCAGATTCTATAGATGACGACGGCACATACGTCATTAGAGGTGTCGGGGGCGCTGTGACTAATCCATTGGTAAAGTTGGCATACGTTCAAGTCAACAATTCCGTTGCGCTGGCATGGAGAGTTGAGACCGACATTGGGACTAACTGGCTCCACACGTACATTGATGCCACAACTGGTAAAGACATCAGCGGTGTGATTGACTACACAAACACGGCTACGTATGAGGTCTAGTGAGTAAATATTTTGACTCAGTTCGTCTTCCCTGGACTAATCGGCCCTCAGTCCATGGGGTGCCATGAACCCAGATGAATCAGCGAGGCAATCCGTTGCCAACCCAGAAGACACGGCTACTTCGCCCTTTGGCTGGCATTCCGACGGTACTCAAGAATACACAACACTCCAGGGCAACAACGCTTTTGTCAC
This sequence comes from Colletotrichum sp. SAR 10_65, assembly GCA_025328335.1. Taxonomy (NCBI): domain Eukaryota; kingdom Fungi; phylum Ascomycota; class Sordariomycetes; order Glomerellales; family Glomerellaceae; genus Colletotrichum; species Colletotrichum sp. SAR 10_65. The sequence goes on from JAKMWQ010000030.1 coordinate 94,253, forward strand.
AATTTCATCAGGCAACAATCCCAGCTCTCCTTCCCTGCTATTCTCGTATCCCTACTCGCCAGCCACAACGGATCCAGCATCATACGTAGAGGCGTCAGCAACCCAGGGATTCTACATCGTGAACAAGTTTCACGATATCCTCTACAAGCTTGGCTTTGACGAAGACGCGGGGAACTTTCAAGCAAACAACAACGGCAAAGGTGGTGCTAGCGGCGATCCTCTTGAGCTTATTGTGCAAGCATCGGGAGGCTCAGCGCAGATTTATGTGCCGGCGGATGGAAGGAGCCCTCGCTTGTCAATGGGTGTATGGTCTGGTACTCCTCGGCGCGACAGCATGTTCGATGCGACAGTTCTTTTGCACGAGTACATGCACGGAGTTACAGGGCGTCTTGTGGGTGGTCCCGCTACCTCGGGCTGCCTTTCCGACATGAACGGACTTTCAATCAATGAGGGATACTCTGACTTCGTGCCTACCCTCTTGCGCGTCAAGGAGGGTGACACTAGGACCACGGATTACACAATCGCAGATTGGGCAACTGGTCAGCCGATTGGGCTGAGATCTCACTATGTCTCGACCAGTCTGGAGACGACTCCGCTGACATATTCGTCTTTAAATGATCTGGTCAGCACGGGAGGCTTTGATTTGGCTACTGTTTGGGCTTCAGTGCTGTACGACGTTTTCTGGAATATGGTGGAGGCCTACGGAATTGGAGATGTGAGCGCTGTCAGCCTTGACGCGAATGATGTGCCGCAGGGAGCTCGGTATCTCCTGCTGAAGCTCATTTTGGACAGCGAAGCTTTGATGCCATGCAGCGCGCATCATCTCCAAGCTCGAGACGCGCTCTTGGAAGCTGACCAGGTTTTGACTGGGGGCGCGAACAAGTGTTCCATTTGGAAAGGCTTCGCTAGAAGAGGCTTTGGTCAGGATGCTGTCTACGGTTCTGGAACGAGGGGCCGAGTTGATGGGTTTGCTGTGCCGTCAGATTGCTAGGTTCCTCTTGATTCCAACCTGGGGTGAACGCACGGGGTCTTGGACATAATGTTCGGTCGCTAGTATAACAAAATTACTATTACTTATCATCATGGTGTTTCTCATTGTAATTATAATACCCCAGCAAGGTTTTCAAATCATATCGGCCGGGCGGGATGAGTCACGCCGCTGCTAAACTCCACATCCACGGCCCCATTTGATCACCGGAACGGAAAGGTCGCTGCAGCCAAGCACCGCCCGACCCTCCGAATCGCATCCTCCGGCTTTAAATCTATTCCCGCCCCTCGGCAGACCAGACTACAAAACTCGAGTCTGACCGCATCCAGACCCAGTGCTTTATGTTTTCGACTTGCTCACTCTCAAGCTTACGGAAACTTAGCCTATCATGGCTTCAGAAATTCAAATTCGTCTGGCTAAGCCTTCGGACGCTGACGCAATCGGCAAGGTTCACAATGAGGCCCTCAACCAGTTCCACGAGTTTTACCAAGCCTTTTATGAGCATCCGATCGACCAGATCATCCTAGGAAACACAAGAAACGTGGTGCAAAACCCCAAAAACCAATTCTACGTAGCAGTAGATGATTCGGACACCGTGGCCGGTTTCATCAGGTACCACGTCGTGGATGCGACGGAGCTGAGCGATACAACCACGACGGTGGAAGCGCACGAAACTCCCGCAGTCACAACTCCAGCTTCAAATCTGTTCGCCATCAAGGACCACATGAAGGAGCTTTGGGAACGCTTTGGTCATCCAAGAGAGGACGAGATGGATGTGTGCTATGAGAAGGCTGTGGACGGGCGAAAACACAACTGTAAGACCCCTTGAGAGCCTGGATCGAGGGCTGCCCTAACTTCGGGAGCATGACCTTTAGTGAAAGTTGCTGATGTTTAAATTTGACCAGATATTAAGCATATCATGGTTGATCCAAAATATCAGCGGAAGGGTATCGGGGCCAAGCTTTTGCGGACGGTGATTGATATCAGTGATGCTGAGAGAGTTCCAACTTTCCTTGTGGCATCAGCAGAAGGCTATGGTCTCTACAAGAGGCTTGGGTTCGAGGACCTAGGGACTTGGACAATTGACAACGGCCGCTGGGCGAGGGAGATCGTCCATCATGAACATGACCTTGGTCTCACGGGGAATGAGAGACTGTGTGAACTATTCGCCGGCACGCAAGAGGTTGAAAAGTACATGATGAGGTGGGAAAGAAGGGGATGATCACGAGAAGCTCGAGACAGAGGAAACGTGAAGTGGGCTAGGAGGGGGACCCCATGCTGCAGGAGGCCGTACTTGATCAAGGCTCTGGCTCTGGCACTCGGGGAGCGAAAGGCCTTCACCGCCCGGGTCATCCAATGAGCGCGGAGTTTGCTGTTATTGACTGACGAGCCCGATCCTTTCAAAGATTCTCCGAATAAGGTCATAATAGCCCAATTCCTGAAGAGACCAGATTTGACCTCGCGTCGGTCTTTGCTGAGTCAATGCTGCGGATGAAAAATCGAGCATTTGATCAGCAAGGTTAGTACAACGTTGCAAATATTGAACGGCAATATTTTAGCAATTCAGCGGCATTGCAAAACGGACGCTATCAATCGGCGACCTCTTAACAAGCCGACGGGTGAACACCTCGAGATGAGATGTCGGGGACGTCATCGACGGGAGTGAACCAGGAACGCAAAGCGCATTCATCTAGGTTATATGGCTGGCTATCTCCACTCTCCTGTACCGAAAGTTAGGTCAGCCTCAAAAGCTTACTTGGACATGCACCTGTCAGTGCCAGATCTATCCGATATACGTAGCGCGACGCACAGCACGGAAACAACTGCAACCGCTTTTCTAGAATTTTCGAATAGGACGAATTAAGATATGTGAAGCCCGCGTGATTTATCGCTTAAACGTAAAGTGAGGCTCTTTTCTTCTGGTAAACATCGTGGCTGCATGAGATAGATTATTGACAACCTTATGGGAACCACGTTGTGAACGATTCAAGCGCCTGGTCTCGGGCCGAACCGTGCATGTTGACAACACCGAATACTAGGGGCGTTCGGGGACGAAAGCCAGAGGAGACATAGCGTCATGCAGGAATGACTCGACTTGACATGAACAGCAAATATCTCAGAGAAAGGGTTGCGTTCTTATTGATCGACGTCGAGTTCATCTGATCCGATCTCAGGGGACATACGCCGCTATTCGGCTTCCTGCCGACGATGCTGGGCTATCCGGCGGAGCCGAGCGCGGACGATATGAGTGATCCTTTTGGGTGATGCTATGAAACAGCCCGTGGCCTCTGTGGCTCGAGCAGAACTCAATGAGTCCAGAACGACAACATGCAGACGGGCGGTTTACTGTCAAAATTGCTTTGGCCTCCCACCACCATGGAAATCTCGTGGGTGCTGCTGGTGAACCTGCCAAGGTTTTCGTGACAGACGAGCTAGCAAGTGTGCAGAGTGTCAGACATAAGGCTGCATTCGCCAGTTATACTATTATTAATCCTCAGTTTGACGGTTTCCGATGTTTGAGTTATGGTGTGAAGCGTTACATGAGCGAGTCTAGAGTGCATGTTTTAGGGGTATTTGGAAAATGGCAAACCTAGGGCTACCCTGAGGACTTCAGCAAAGATAAGCACCTATGCTTCACTGTCGGACTGTTTATTCGCCAGGAACTCAACTTTTGCCAATTCATCGGCGTACTTTTCATGATCGCAGGTTGGCCAATAGGCCGTGATAGGAGAAACTCACGCTCTGGGTTTGCGGCCTTAGCTTCACCACGATACTCATTTCTAGCCAACGGTTAAAGTGACACAGACATCGCGGGGCTGCCGATCGGTATTCATATTTCCCATAACGTTTTTCTGTCGACCTGGTGTCTAATACCTAGATATGCCGTAAAACTGAACATGACCAGAGCTGCCCGCAGGAACGCCCTACAAACGGCTGTGCGCGTCTCAAGAAACATGCAAGAGAAGACATCGAACGCTGCATAGAAGCAACGGAGCTACCCTCTGCACGACGTCACCCTCACAATGATCAAGATGATCGCTGATCCAGACCACAAAGTTCTCTGTGCACGGTGTTCGTACTCGTCATACGTGACCGTCGAAAATTCGGACCAAGTGAAAAGCCTCTCGCTCTACATGAGATTGGCCGCCCACCGGCTTAAGCAACTTTGAAAGAAAACCGGCTTGTCAATTTCAACGTGAATGATGAGACTGGACGAACGGCTTTTCACTCAAGGAATGTCCGTGTAGGTAGCTATCCCGACCATCGACGATGGGTCCCAGCGCCAATCACCATCGCCGCCGGTGGAATGCCACGCTTTGGTCCAAACATCTGAGCCGGGACCACCTCGAAAAGACTTGCCCAAGTCAGAAGGAGCCTCACGGAAGAGCCGTGGCCAGATGTTCGTGATCATTGCGGAAGGTTCGGGTTCGCTGGTAGACACGAACACCCACACGGAGCATCCGGGTCTCGGTTTGCACTCCCTGATTGAGTTATGGTGCAATTGCGGAGCCCCGAAAGTCTTTCATGAATTGACTTGAGATGATTGAGGCTCACGTCACCGAGGAACCGGCGACATGCTTTGACAGCAAACGGTCGGTATAGGTGTGGTTCGTTACGATAATCTCCATGTTACTTCCTACGAGCAAAGTGATATAAAATCATGGCGAATATCCTTTCCATATCACTTCTTTTTTCTCTCATCATCACACACTTCACTCTTCACTTCAACCATCTACTACTTCACACTTCACTCCAATCATCTAGTATTCTTTCTATTCGACACTCGATCTTTCGACACTAACTTCTCATCTCTTCAAAATGAAGTTCTTCAACTCTATCATTGCCTTGTCGGCCCTGGCGGTCAGCATCAACGCTCTTCCTGTCTCTGTCTCCAACGATGAGGACAGCACTTTCACGTAAGCAATCACACATTCCTCTCTACTCTATCAACATTAACTTAACGCATCTCCGCAGCGATATGGCGATCTCCGATCTCGCCGGCCGCCAGGTTCCACCTCCTTCGGCTCTGACTCCGGCGCCTCAACCCGAAGATGAGAACGAGATGGATGAGTGGGAAGAGGAGGCACTTGAGGAAGATGATGACGAGGAAGATGGCGAGGTCGACGCTCAGGGCAAGAAGAAGAAGAAGAAGGGCAAGAAGGGCAAGAAGGGAAAGAAGGGCAAGAAGGGTAAGAAGGGCAAGAAGCCTCTCGAGGCTGAGCAGCCCGATGCCGTGGCCCCACCTCCGGCTGCCGGCGCCGCCCCCATTCCGGCTGCGGGTGTCGCGCCGGCTCCTGCTGCTGGCGCAGCTGCCGGTGCTCCTAAGCCTGGAGCCGCCGCTCCTGTTCCCAACGCCACCGCTCCCGGACCTGCTCCGGCAGCCACAACTCCCGCCGCACCCAAGGCTCCCGCACCGAAGCCTTCCGGACCTGCAGCCCCCGCAGCTCCTGGAGCACCTGGAGCACCTGCGCCTGCGCCTGCGCCTGCTGCTCCCAAGCCTGCCGCTCCCAAGCGAGCTATGGCTTTCGCCGCCTAAGTCGACGTTTTCGATTTTACTAAGAGCGTTGGAGTTTGGAGAGTAGGAGCTAGGAGCTGGGAGCTAAGAGCTAGATTGTACTGGAAGAATGGAGATAATGGTTGCTGGTTTCAACACTGGGGTACTATGGGGTTTTTCTTTATCTGGATCTTGTATTTCCATAGTTAGTATCATGCGGTGTTTGACACGGCGCTGATACGCATTTAATGTAAAAACTTTCCTTGCTTACCATAAATCCCGATCTGCGTGACCATGATTGAAGTGTTCGACACTGATGAAAATTGGACTTCTCTCTGAGTTTTCAACTAGAACATTAGTCTCGATGAAATGGCCACATTTGCTTTTACTGCAACATGATGTTGTTGAAACAAAGCCATAACCACCCCAGATGCCTGGCTTTTCGTATTATCAGAGGCTTTGTTAACACCAACAGTAATCTCTCGTATCCGACTGACTCAGTTTCAATGCCTAATCGGGCGGCTGTAGAGCCTAGACTTTCTGGTCTTTATTTGCATTGGGAAAATCCGATTGTCCAAACTCAGCAACACGGGTGTCATGGCTCCCTCGAATGCTACTCACAACCACAGCAACCTAGCTCGGGAAAGACGGGATGGCGTAACCAAGAACAGCAGTCGGCACCCCATTGAAGCCCCTCGCCATGCCGACTTGAACTGCTACCACGGCAGCATCAACCAATAACACCCCTGACGTGCCATGCGATCCAACTCCAACATGGCCAACATTGCCAACAAAAGCCATGACCAACCACCCAATTCCCAACGCGGCTGCCGTCCGCGGCACGAAAGCTAATTTGACGAAAGTTTTCATGTAACAGTCGTGGTTTTGCAGCAGTCGTATCTGCCGACCCCTCCTCTCCAAGAACGACGTCGCCGCGCTAGTCGATGGCAGCTTAATCCCCGCCATGTTGCATCCAGAATAGTCGATCAACCCTGGCAGGCGCTCGTCTCGTGGTGTCCCCAATCACACGGCACGTACTGCAAAGTGCCATTGCTCATCATTAAGCTTTTGAGTGTTCCCCGCAGGAGCAGAGCTCGGATCATTGCCTATCGTCTGGATCACTTCAGTGGTTATAATAAAGGCTCGAGCCATGTCCGTGAACTTGCAGATGCGTGTGAGGAATGTGACACGTTTACGCTGTTTCTTGATCGCAATTCCTCAATTATCGTGATCTCATCATCGTCAAAATGTCTTACAACGAGTCTTCGAGGATGGGGCGCGATAGGGAGATGAAGATTCGCATGGCCCAAGAGGCCCAGGCGGTTATCGAGTACGAGGAGGATCCCCATCGCGCCGCTTTGGAGGACAATCCGGCAGAAGCGCGCGTGAGCATCAAGACTTGGATCGCAATCTTCGTACGAAACCTCAAACATCATCTGTGAATCTCCAACTGACAGTTCAACTTTTGCAGTCTATGGCCTTCTCGTTCGGCCCAGCTGTCGGACTCGCTTTCCTCGCAGTTGCATCGATCGTTGTCCCAGTCACCAACGAGCTCGGTGGACAGGAATCTCTGGCCTGGGTTGTGGGATCATGGTCTCTTTCGACGGCGTGTTCTTTTTCTCTCGCTGGGCCGCTCAGCGACGTTTTCGGCCGCAGACTGCTGGTCCTCGGCGGCCAGGCGACTGTCGCCGTCGGATGCATCGTCGCAGCCACAGCCAACAACATTTCCAGTCTCATCGCAGCCGAGACTCTCATCGGCATCGGCACTGGCTTCGTCTTCGTCTCGTACGCCGGCGTCCCCGAAATGCTCCCAAACAAGTGGCGATCCCTTGGCCTGGGCATATTAGAGTCTGGCATCGCTGTTCCCTGGTGAGTCCGAACATATGACCCTTTTCCTGTTGTCGTTCCCGTCTTCCGCGTCGCATAGTTCGAACGTTTTCCCTGAGTCAGAAACTCTGTTTCGATTCCTGGAAATCTTCGGCACCCAGTTCTGGTGGCCGACCTGAAAAAAAAGGCGACGTGCCGACCGAACACCACACCCTCTTTGCCGTGAACTTGGAGAATCCCCGCACGGCACTACTGCCAGTCTTACTGCCGATGAAAGCCAAGATGGAAGCACGCTGACCGTTCTGGAAACCATCCAGGGGCATCCTCTCCGTCCTCCTCGGCAATGCTCTGCTGAAGTATGCATCATGGCGTTGGATCTTCTACCTAGGCATCATCATCGAGGTCCTCGGTTTGATTGGCACCGCATTCTCGTACCATCCCACTGCCAGGCCGCGGGGCGACTATGACAAGACTCGCCTGCAGCAGCTTCGCGATGTCGATTGGATTGGCCTGTTCCTGTTCACCACAGGTCTGGCCGTGGCCCTCATCGGCCTGACATGGGGCGGCACACCTGCATACCCGTGGAATAGTGCCGGTGCAATTGCTCCCATCGTCGTCGGCTTCGGAGTCTTGGCCTTTGGCTTTTGGTACGACTTCAAGATTGCCGCACACCCGATGTTTCCCTTGAAGCTGTTCGTCATGTTCCGCCAATATTCTGTGTTGCTGGTTGTTCTCTTTGTCTCTGGGATGAACTTCCACGCTATGTCTGCGCTACTACCCCAAGGAACTCTCTACATGTTTACCCCAGATGGCATTCAGATCGGGGTCTTGTCGCTTCCAAATACCCTGATGATTGGCTTCACTGGTGTGCTGGCACCCCTCATCGCTCACAAGGTCGGTTACATCAAGTGGCAACTCGTCATTGGCATGGCGCTGCAGGCCCTCTTCATCGGTGCAAGCGCTGCGACCGTCTATCCTAACGAGAAGCTCGCGTATGCCTTCGTCCCGGCATTTGGAGTGCCCATGTTCGTCTGGGTTACCATCCTCTCTTACGCCATCGCAAGTCTCCACGTCCCTCATTCGAACTTAGGTGTCGCCATGGGCTTGCTCGGCACTTTCAGATCTGGCGGAGGTGCCGTCGGTAACGCCATCTTCAACACCATCTTCCAGGAGAAGTTCCGCGAGTTCGCAGGCGAAGAAATTGCTGCAGCCGCCATCGGCAACGGACTCAACCCGGCAGACCTTGGGATCATCATTCCAGCATCAATCGAGTACAACTTGGGCAACCCGCGAGCGCTGCTCAACGTCCCAAGCATTACGCCAGAGATCCAGGAAGCACTCAAGGTGGCCGTTCGCACCGCGGCGGGACATGCCTTCAAGATCGTCTTCTACATTACCATCCCTTTCAGTGTAGTCGCCTTACTTTGTTCCCTGTTCGTCGAGGACCCCACCGTCTACATGACTAACCACATCCAATCTGCGATGGATCAAGATCAGATGGGCCCGAAACGCGGGAAGGTGATGCCAAGCCCTGAAGGCCAGGGTATTGAGTTCGACAATGTCAGGACAATCCATGTGGAGGAACACATTGGAAAGAGTTGAGCTACAAAGACATGGAAGTGGCGATCAACTGCTTTGATGTTCTTCAAGAAGAAGCCTGACCTGTCTCTCAGGGCATGGATCGATTGGCTGCATGTAGATCATGAGTGTCTTTGCAACGCATATAATAATAGTGAATGGAGCCATTGCATTGTATCAATGACGATAAATAGTGCGAACTTCAATGCTGGCAATCTGCGGTGAGAAGTCTCTGGGGACTGTCGCGTGGGCGACGGATGTTGAAGTCGATACACGTAGACAAGACGGGCCGTCATCAGGCTAATTCATGTTGTCAACTTTTCTATAGAACGAGACTTATATACAAAAGACCAGGCCTTGATTTGCCACTCATTATCTTCATTCCCGGTAAATTTTACAAACTCCTGGCACCAAGTTCTCAAGGTCGACCACTTGGCTTCTGTCTCCAAGCAGCATTGAAGGGTATAAAGACCGACTCGAATGCCTTGAACCTTCTTGTTGCTCCATTTCCAACCCATTCTTGTGTCATTACCCCACCACTACGCCTCCCAGCTTTACCGTCTCGCCGTGTCGTCTAACTGTGCTGGCCCATTGCCCCCTTGGGTATGGCCGGAGTCTAGTTCGTAGCGAGTCTCGGATGTGGGGGCTTCGTAGATGGGATTGTGACCGGCCTCGGCGGCGTGAGCATGGGGCTGAAGATGTCCAAGAGTCTTGGCTTCCTGGCCGTAGTAGCCGTTGTGAGGTGTGTTGGGAGATGAGGCGACGGTCGAGTTGACGGTGCCGGGGCTGAGCTTGGCCATGCCGGGCTGGTCTCCTCCCAGTTCGGGGTGATCGCTTTGAGGGACAGCGGCGCCCTTGGAAGCTTTCCTACGACGCCACCAGAAGAAAACTGCAGCGCCGATGAGGGCGACTGCGGCGAGGGAGACACCCACTCCGATGCCAGCGGCCGCACCGGATGATAGACCTCCGGCGGATGAGTCTGCTTCGGAAGTGGAGGTAGCGGCCGCAGCCGAGCCGGATCCAGTTGCGGTGGCTGACGCTGTCGCAGCAGTATTCGTACCAGTCGCCGTTGCGGATGCTACGGGAGTTGTCTACGAAAGTCAGAATCGCGACAAAAGGCAGGTTCATCTACTGTGATACTTACTCCCGCGCTGTAGATGGTCGAGTAAGCGCCATCGTCAACAGGACGTTCACTCGTCATGACCCAATGCTGGGCAACCTGCTTGCCAGAAACACCATCGCTTCCTTCGATTTCGCTGGACATGAACAGGTTGGATCCTGGGTGAACATCCAGCACGTAATTTGAGCCGTTTCCCACATTGGTGAACTTGTATGAGCCATCACCTGTGCGTATTCCGTCAGCTGGTTGCTCTCCCCGTTGCGTTTTCACAAAGGCCAAGCTTACCCCATTCGCTGATATCCCATTGCTGAGACTCGTCTGATTCCGTTCTCCTCAGGCAACCGATGGTCCTGCTTGGGTGCACCTCATCCTCCTTGTAACACACCGAAAGCTGTTGTCCGACACCTGAGGTGTTCAACCTCGCAAGATAGCGTCCTTCTACATCTCCGAAAGGTTGAAATTGCCATGCTTGCGCTGTTTTTGCGAAAACTCGAAGACCTGCATTCGTAGTTTGCAAGTTGTTGTTGATCGGCGCCGATACATTCGTGACTCGCGTTTCCGACACCTGGTACCACGCGTTCGCGTCCAACTTTGCGGCCACCATTTTCACCTGCTAATCTCTCGGCGCTCGTGGTTATCGTGAAGTTGAGACAGCCCCTCGTTGCTGCAGCTCAGCTGATTACAACAGCCCCAAGTTCTGGTCGGCGATATCGTCGCTAAGCCCACTGCCGGAATGCAGATTTTCGAGGATCGTTCGATGCGACAGGTCGATCAATCAAGCAAAGACCGGAAAGAATTCACTGGAAAGAAAGACAAGTGGAATGCGGGAGGGGGATAGAAGGATCAAATGGACGAAGAACCAGGCAAACGTGACAGGGGTCTTAGTCGAAAGTGCCGACCCCAATCTTAAAGGTGAGCAGCCATGCGCGGCAAGGGGTGAGATGGGCTACACCACGTCGGGCTGCAGGCCTTGGAGGAGCGGGATGGGCTTGAATGTGGAGGGACAGGCACAGCTTAGCAGCCTTTAGCTTCACCGTCGTGGGCTGAGACTGGCTGTTTGACACTCAGCCCCTTAACGCCTCCCGCTCATCTTCTGAAGGATCATCGCCAAGTGAGGTGGCTTCGCAGCAGCGCGATGCTGTGTCATTGGTCGACGGAGAGCTGGGTACAACGCTGTGGCAGCCTGTCGCAAACCCATGAGGAAAAGAACATCATACAGCATGTCAAGCACACCAAGCTCACCAAAGTTCCGTTGAGGTGAGACAGAACAAGACTGGACGCTGGACAGAAACTGCGTGACTGCCAGGCCGCGAGACCGAGGGCCCCATTCCACAGAATCCTTCGACCCACAGCTCTACCGGCAGCGCTTGGCAGATCTGGGCGTCATTCTAATGTGGGTTGACTGGGCTTCAAGAAGCAAGGATTTACGCGATGCCTGTGATAGAGACGGAGTAGTCCACGGCGTTAGTGGATGACAAACACACAGAATCGAACATCTCCAGCCTCAGCGGTAAGCCCCAAGAAACGAGCAAGTCCACGACCGACGCAAAACTCAGAATCCTTCGCCTGGAGTCAAACTTTTCAGCTTAGTCTGTGTGACTGAGCAGCCCAGAAGCAATCACCTCACTCGGCACAATAGAAAGAGGCCAGCAGGATTGAAACAAAACTCTTGGACACACAGCGCGAGGGCGGTGGCCGCCACTCGAAAATTAGAAGCGGGAGACCACAGACCGGGAAAGCTAAACACCTAATAAGTGGGCGCGGTAATGAAAGTAAGCGCTAGCAGCTCAGCCCTGTCCTTTTTTGGGGGTCGCAACTCTGTTGCCCAAGCAGACGCCAGGGGATGCCCTTCTTATTCGTCATTCTCATCACATTGCATTGATCGCTCTGGGGGCAGAGCGCGCGTCGGCCGCCTGTTCCCCGGTCATGGTCTCGGACGCGATAAGTCTGCTCGGACTTAACTATCCGATGAACACTCTTGGCTATGCCTAAATGAAAAGAAAAACAGGAGGGTCTGCGGAGGGGATTACCGGGTCACTCATTGATACCAGATAGTGACACGAAAGCTTGCAATTCCACGTGTTTGCGTCTGCCTCTAAAGTTGACATGAAGAGCCAGCCCTACCAGAGTAGACGGTTAGAAGGGCCGTTATTCGCAAATGGGCACAGCAGACATTCGTTGGATGCCCCTTTGTCGTCCCTCGTGCACTCGTGCCCTCGTGACCTATTCACCTAGCGCTACCTAGCGCCCAGTAGCGTGACTGGGTGGGAACGTATGAAGAAGAAAAACGGTGTTCTAGCCACCACGGAGAATTCACAACAGGCAAGGCACTGTGATTTCCTTGTGTGAAGACGATAGGTATGTGTTTGTTGAGTGCGTGTTTCTCTAAGTCGTAGAGCTTGAGTAAGCTGAGGGGGTACTGGCTTGAGCGGCAACAGTTAGCATTTGCATGCTGTCTTCTGTATTCCATCGACCTTCAGTAGTATTCGGTCTTGAATTAAAATGTGAATAGCACTCTCCAGACGGTGTCGACCATGCCAGACAACGACTTCAATTAGGTCCACCGCGCATTCAGCTGCGGTGGGGATCATACAGAGCCCGTACTGAACATCCGTCTTTCCGTTTTATTACCGGTCTGCAACAACACCAGGCTTCTACATTTTGAGCCTTTCCTTCACAACGACGGCACCAGTCTCGCTCTCTTGCTGACGCTCTTATCTCTCACGTTGTATGTTCAGAGTAAGACTGGGATTTGTCGCCGACAAACCAATGATCAGGCTGATCATCGGCTACATCGAATGCCTTTACAGCATTGAAGGATTCCGCTTCAGTGTCGCATATGTCAGACAGTGCTTCGCTTATTCCACGAGTCTTTTAGCACGTTGAGAGTACGGGCAGCAATTCATCTGCGTCGCTTACACGCCTGCTAACAACGGCGCTACAGGCGCACGCCGCCTTATTACTTAACCATGAATCAACACGAGCTGCCTGTTCTGGTAATCGATTGCGCGCGCTCACCGGCGTCCGAAACGCCTGTTAAATTCTACTCTGACCCTCACGTCTCAGCGGCATTTCTCTCAACCATTTCCTTGGCTTCTGGGCCTGTTGCATCGCCGCCCGGTCTCTCTCGTATCACCCTCATGTCCGACTGCGACGAGTAGTTTCTTGACACAAGTGTAATGGAGAAGTCCTCCCCATTTGGCCTTGGCCTGGCCGACGAGCCTAGACACGCCCATCAATCCAGCCCCCGGAAGACGAATGCGATCAGGATTGCCGCTATCGCATCTGGACTCATTCTTTATTTCTCGTTTCCGTCCTTCATCTCGCTCGGCGACAGGCCGCCAAGTTTGCCATCCTCACCATTGGCTGATCCAGAGTTTGATTGGCTCCAGGTGCGTCTGACATTGAGAACCCACATTCAGCTGAGGTGCGAGTCCGAACTGGATGATGACATCCAATCGCTTTATAGATTGTGCCCCAGGAGCAATTCGTCTACCATCCCTGCTTCGGCGGTTATCAATGCGCCCGTCTGTCGGTCCCAATTAACTGGAATGACACCGCGAACCCGGCGAGGGCCGCCATCGCCGTGATCAAGGTCCCGGCAAAGGTACCCGTCACGGACCCCCGCTACGGCGGCGCCATTGTCTTGAATCCCGGCGGCCCCGGAAACTCCGGCGTCGGTCAAGTGCTCCGCAAAGGGCGCCACATGCAGACCATTGTGGATGCAGCACGTCCCGCTTCTACTCCGGATCGTCTTTCGGATGGCAAATATTTCGATATCATTGGGTTTGACGCTCGTGCTGTCAACAATACTACGCCTCACCTGACGTGCTTCCCAAATAAGCAGTCCGAGTTGAATTTTCTCGCACGGCAGCCAAGTGATTTTCTCTTCGGGATCTCTAACACTTACATCGACCTTGCCTGGGCAAACTACCGCGCCTTTGGCGAGAGTTGTGCGATTCAGCGCGGTGATGAGCCAAACATGGCTGAATTCGCCAACACCGCCCAGGTCGTCGAAGATATCGTCGCGATGATTGAACGACATGCTGAGTGGCGAGAGGTTGAAGCTCAGCAGATCATCAGCTCATGTGAGGGCTTTAAGCTTTCGAGGTCAGATCGTGAGCGAATCATAAACACAACCCGCTGGCAGAAGGGGGCAGAGAAACTGAACTACTGGGGTGTGTCGTACGGCACAATTCTTGGGCAAACCTTCTCAGTGATGCACCCCAACCGCGTATCTCGGGTGTTGATAGATGGGGTTGTAGACCCTGACGATTACTATTCCGCGGAATGGTTGAAGAACCTGCAAGATACTGACCAGATCCTCCAACAATGGGCAAGCTACTGCAACCAGGCACCGGAAGCTTGTCCTCTTGCGTCTCCTCATACTCCACCAAGTATCATCAACGCGCGACTGGCCCGCCTAGCGAATTCTTTGCTTGAAGATCCCATTTCAGTCCTTGGCACCGCTGAGCATGGCCCAACTGTCATCGACTACACTGATATCATGCAACTCTTTGCCGATTCTGTGTACGATCAAAAGCTGGTTGAGCCCTATTTTGAGCTATTCAGTGACCTTCTGGATCGCAATGGAACCTCAACAGCTGCTCTTAAGATGGAAGGGGACTTGACCCCTTTATCTCTCAACTCTGACTGCATCAAGGACGGGTCGTACTCCGCCGCGTGTGTGAGGGACCAGGGGCCTAGTGGATTCTTTGCAGCTATTGCCTGTGGCGATGGTCCGGACCTAAGAAACACGAGCAAAGCAGAATTTCGAGAATATTTCAAGGAGGTTCGGGGCCAGAGCGATGTTTTAGGAGCAGCCTGGAGCGGACACCGCATGCTCTGTATAAACTGGCAAGCAAGACCAGCTTGGAGAGTTGATGGTACGTACGACATCGAGATTTCTTGCCTCACACAACGTTTCTCTGACTCAACGATAGGCCCGTGGACGGCAAACACCTCATACCCACTTCTTATAATTGGCAACACGTATGATCCCGTAACGCCACTAAGAAAGTAAGACGTCCGTCGATGTGTCTTTACCCCGTGATGGTGCTAACTCCTGTCAAAGCGCTCGTCGAGTATCCACCTTGTTCCCCGGATCGGTTGTTCTCCACCAAAACACGGAAGGCCACGGCTTGCATGCGTCCCCGTCAATTTGTACCGGTAAGGCTGTTCGGGCATACTTCCAAGACGGGACTCTCCCGGAGATCGACACGGTCTGTGAGCCCGAATACCGGGCGTGGATTGGATGTGTGAACCCTGATGGTTGCGATGGGAGAAGTGACGAAGATCAGGCTCTGTGGGAGGCGTTGAATGGAACGAACCAAAACTACCGTTAGTGCTGCCAACAAGATAACGCATGGCCAATGTTACTTTGAAATCACGGATACCTGAATCGTTGTGTGCAGAGAGGTAATTGCGTCGTTGAGCGCGTCGCAGACTCGTAATCAGCTCTGCGCCGCAACCGGAAAGGGGCTGAGCCGTTGTGCCGAGCATGCCAGCGAGAAAGAGCCCTTCATCAAGGGCGAACTCAAAAGGCAATCCGCTACTCTGTAAAAGGCATTCTTCGAGACCACGACGGAATTTGAGTTGTTTATCGTGGAGCCAAGCCTTCGTGGCAGGAGCACACTCTGATCAACGCCGCTCATGAGTAGGATGGTCGAAGCCACAAGTCCCACATGGGGACTTTCGTTGTGCCCAACGGTAGCGGCATTTGTGTACGGCAGGACGGAAGGGAGGACGGGACGTTTCTGCTCCCGCCGCCTTGCGACTCGATGGCCGCGAGTCGTTGTAGGAAAGGGCGGTATCCAAGCAGCCGCAATCGCCCCTTTGTCATGCCTCAGCCTTCCACGTGAGATTCCTGACTCTGAAATCCCATTGCCAAAGCCTCGGAGCAACATGGTTCGGATGACCGGAGCTCCCTGTATTTTCGCAGCTTTGACGGTCCAAAACGAGGATAACTAGTTTCGCGGGTTTCCTGCCCTATGAAGATTTCCTGGTGTCGATCAGTGGAGAGCTCTCGAGATGCCGAACTGGAGTGGAACATCGCGGAGGAGGCCCCGGGCGATCATCGGTGCCCAAGAGGGGCTGAGGAGCATGTGATTAGGCATTTGTCTCACATTCTCGTTAAGCATTTCGCTTCTTCAGCATGATTGTATGGTGCTGTAAAGGCATGGACATATCTCACGACAAGGCGAGGGAGTAAGACATTCCCAGCTTGTCAACGTCTTGACAGAACCTTCCAAGCCGTCGCCTTGATTAGCTGTCACCTATCGTCTGACATTCCTAGAGCTTCTTGATCCTGCAAAGTTTGAGCGATCTTTGTGCGGCGCCATCTCAATCAGGGCTCGACCGTCTCTCTAGCTCACGCAGGGTCATGACGGGACGGTGTCGGTACAGGTGAATGGCGTCCACTAGCGCCTCCTCCAACTGAAATAGCTCCGTGACTTTGACTCAAGTTAGACAAGCCCACGAATTTCCCACCCCGCTATTACGGAATCGTGATACAACGTAGAAGTCTGTGAAATCTCCTTGCCCGTGACGCCTTCACTTCTTTGTTCAGACTCTTCCTGAGACAAGTGAAGAAAAGTGGTTAGTCGCGCGGCAGTTAGACCGCCAGTTGTGAAGCGTCAAACACGATGCGCTCGTCCGCCATATTGATACAGACAAGCGTGGTGGGTTTGCCCCGGTGGGTTTAAGCTCTAGCGGCCGGTAGCGTTGCAGAAACACTCCTTGTATTGTCTTGCCCTGATGCTTGAAGAAACAGGGGTTTCTTTGGGATCAAATATGTATCTGAGCCATCCATGGGATTGAGATAAAACTCGACAGAGACCTCATCCTGGCGTCTCTCTCCACTGCGACTATCCACCTCCAGATATCCACGGTGGTAGGTGTCCTCCAGATACGAACGCGGCCTCCACAACTCCTCAGATTATGACGGGGTTCGAAACGAGTGGACAACAACCTGAACATCGAACATCATGAGATTCCCACCGCCCGAGGTTGTCAAGTCATGGCCGCCACCAAATCACGTCGATCCCGAAGAGAGAGGGCCGGCCCTGCTCATCATCGAGAGCATCTCGCTCAGCTTTGCTCTCATCTGCCTGCTACTTAGGCTGTATGTGAGAATATTCATGATGCGGAAGAGTTGGTGGGACGATTGGCTCATGGTTGGCGCCGCTGTATGTGGACTATTCGGCTCCAAGCTTCAACGCTGACATACATGTACAGATTTTCTCAATATCAGTGACGGTGTGCGTCATTTTAGGTGCGGCCTTCATACACAAATTCTCTTGCTACGATGGCTGATACTGTCTCACACAGCTACCCAATTATATGGATGGAACCTCCATATATGGGACACGACATTCGTACAGCGTATGCAAGGCCGTCAAGTAAGAATGCAAGCCCAAACATGTGGCTTTGGATCCTGGTACTGACAGCTTTCGTCCAGATTTCGATCGTGGGACAGACGCTCTTTGTGTTTGCGTCTGGTCTTTCAAAGCTCTCCATTCTTACGAGCTACCTGAGAATAGCCCCTCTCGGGTCCACCTTCCAGCGAGTCACGCAAGTCACTATTGGTGCAGTACTGGCTCTGATTATCATCTTTCTCATGGTACTTTGGACACAATGCATGTAAGTGATGCTAGCATTCTTGGACACATTTCTTGGGGTCAAAGCTCACATGGTGAAACTTCAGTCCCATCTGGCATTACTGGGATCTCACAGTCCTAGACCGCAACTGCATGGCAGAATGGCCACCGTTGGCAGGACAGACCATCACAACCGTAATCACCGACATTGTCGTCTACCTCCTTCCGATGCCTACACTCTTCCGACTGAGGCTCCCTGTCCTCCAAAGGATTGTGTTGATCATTCTCTTCAGTCTCGGCACCGTAGTAGTTGTGGCGGGTATCATGAGGACGTGGTGGACGTACTACGTTGAGGAGATGACATACGATGTTACATGGGACGGCTTCGAACTTTGGATCTGGACAGCGCTGGAGGCCAACCTTGCCATCATCTGCGGCTGCGTACCGGTGCTCCGCCGCTTACTCCCCTCGATGACGGAGAACGCGGATTCAAGTGCGGCCGATAGCACTTCTCCGCCGACAATTGGATCTGCGGAAAAGTGGCGTCGAAGACATCACGACGAAGAGCGTGATGCGAATGGACACGAAATGCATCAGATCACTGTGCACTATTGCGCGGTAGTTGAGTCGCCCACAATGCCTCCGGCAGTCCATAGTCCTGGCTGGTCTCCGATAAGGGACTCATGGGTGAAGCAACAAGAACCCCATCCGGGAAGGCGATGTCATTTATGATTGCGAAGAAGTTTATTGTCATTAACATTACATCTAATAATACCACACACCATTGGCTATGGTTATTTTCCAATCTTCCAGCTATCTCAATGTGGTGGCCCTTCCGCAATGTTCCCCCTAAGCTTCCAGGTGATTACGGTACTCGCTACAACCTAACGCATAGTTTGCATGTTGGAACTCATTTTGAGTTGACTTGTATTTTCTTTGCTTTCATTCAGCTGAACAGTGTATCATGCCCAACCTGGCCCTCAATACGGTTTGCCTCCAACCTGCTCAAGAACCGTGCTGACCACTGAGCGCCCACCTCGGTTCAATCGCCGCGGCTAAGAGTGGCGAACCTTGCTGTCCTGCTAGTGAGCACCATACCTTCGGCCGCTTCTCATCAAGCTCACGCCATAAATAAAGTTCGAAGCAATGGGGACCTGCCTAGCGGGCGATGTATTCTCCACATTCATCTACATTGTTTCTTTGTTTATTTCCCCTCTCCGCCTATCCTTTTGAAGTCGAGCTGCTCCCCAATTCCTGCAAAATGGAGCTAAGGAAGCCTTTAGTCGACGAAATCTTCGGACTTCTGGAGACCTGCGACGAGAGAACTAGAGGGGCACCTCGCGAAAGGGTGTCCGTGGCTTTGTGGAGCATGCTTCATCGATCTCCCGTTGAACAGTTACAGGAGATGCGGAAAGATCTGCAAGGGGTATTGAGTGGTATTGATGAAGGGAATCTGTCGAGTTGTCGCCTGAAGTTTTCTGTCAGCTTCCCAGATGCATTTAGGAGAGCGCTGAGAGCATGTAAGTGTCCTCTTGACTCAGTGAAACTTTATACTAATTGTATTCCTAGTCCAGAGAGGTCATATCGAAGACAAGAAGGATGACGAAGAGAGCTGTGACGACAATGACGGAAATGACGATGACGACGACACGAATGGAATAGACAGCGACGATAGCGAAGACGGAATAGATGACGATGAAGATGAAGATGAAGATGAAGATGAAGATGACGATGTTGAGAATGAGTGGGAAAGTTGCAGTGGGCTGTTTCCAGCAACGAAGCGCATTCGACCCACCGAGCCTAAGGTCCGCCGTAATCACACTGTGATGAAGAACGTAAGTCTTTCGTGCCTGATAAGTTTCCACCCCTGACCTTTATTGCATAGGCTTTTACTCGTGACAATGGAAGTTGCGTCTTTTTGGGGACGCCAAACCCTCAAGCGTGTCACATACTTCCGCATTCTCTTCTCCCACAGGTTTATTATTTCTTCATGGAATTAAATGAAATGAAAGCATGGCTTGGAGAGAAGCTCGCAGAGCGTCTTGGTCTGAAGCTGCTTTGTGGAGACACCATCATTGACACAACTCGGAATCTAATCTGCATGGACGCTCGGCTCCGGGAGTACTGGTGCGAAGGGCGGCTTGCCCTAGAGCCCGTGGGCGTGCCATACCAGGAGAAGACCCTTGACCATGACGAAGAAGGCAGCGTACAAGCTTCTTCGACCGCTGAAACATTGCCAGAGTCGACCAGGCAGGACGAACCTCGTACAAAGAGACTGAAAGTCGACACGGGCGGCTTGTGGTGCCAGAAAATACGCTTTCACTGGATGAGGCAGATCCGGAGCTTGAAAATGGAGCATATGAAGGAAATTAATCCCTATACGGATCCATGTACTGTCCTTCCGGTTCATTTTCCAATGCCCTGCGGCCCTCCTGATGGTGAGATTGTCACTATAAAGGCGGAGCACAAGCTCGATCTGCCAGACCAGGATATCCTGATGTTGCAGTTTCTGCTGATCACGGGCTGGGCGATGGCCGCAGGGCGAGAGCCTAAACACTTCAATTTCGATTTTGATTACGATACAGACCGTTTCTGGAAAGCTCGACGCAAAAGGTTAGCTAAGAAGAAAGCTAGACAGCGCGAGATGCGAAAGACGACAGAAACGACAGAGACGACGAGAGAGACGACGACAGAGACGATGACAGAGATGGCGGACAATGATTTCAGCGCGAAGAGCTATTTTGAGACGCTTGAGGACAAGACATCGACGATGGAAGACATCTATGAACTCCTCCAATCCTGTTTAAAGAGGTCAATCAGAACGACGCAGGATTCCACGCATCTCTGTGGTGTGTCCTCTACCAAACGGACTCTGGCCAGCTTGGTGGAGTATGCGACGAGCTGCGAGAGCTCTGGCGTTGTAAGGATACAAAGGAAATCTCATTTTACATGGGATATTTTGAAAAAGCCTCCATTGCCTTCGAACGATCGCTTCACATCTGTAAGCAACCTCTTGCTTGGTGGCTGCCCGAATCATGCTAATGAGCTTTCCAGTTCATAAGGCACATGACCTTTACGAAAGTCTCAATGAGGATGAGAAGAACAAGCGCTGTGACCCCAATGTGGTACGGGATGTAAGTGTGACTTCTCATCTCTTCTTTCCCTGTCTCCTCTTCCCCAGGCCTCATCTCCCATTTCCGTCCCCTACATCCCGCTCCGTCCCCACTTCCGTCTGTCTATAGCTTTTCTGTGTCTCTGTCTCCGTTCCTGTACTCCTTATGCCTTTCCCTGGGTCTATCTCAGTGGCAAAACCCTCTTATCCTTTGCTAACGTTATTATTCCACAGGCCCTGAACCGCGACGACGGGAAGTGCGTCCTACTTGGAACGGCGGACCCGATGGCTTGCCACATAGCCCCTTTCGCAATCAAAACATTCTTGTCAGAGTTAACCCGAATTCCTGACGTGTTTCCAGCGGATCTCTTGCATAGAGTCCACAACAAGGTACAATCCGATGATAACATTCTGGGCACAACTCGCAACGTCCTCTCCTTGAATACCCAAATGCGCCAGTACTGGGCAAACGGCCGCTTCTCTCTGGAGCCCTGGGGTGATCCTTATCAAGAGACGACAGAAAGACGTCGGACGGGCACTGGCGGTTTGTGGTGCCAGGAAGTGCGCTTCCACTGGATGAGACAGACCAAGATCAACATGCAAGAGAAATGGGACGGGAGAGGCCAAAGTCTCCGCGACTTGCTTCCCCCGCGCCTCGGCAGATACGCCCATTGGAGCGTCAAGACGGGTCGTTTGATTCAAGACGGCGAAGTGATCGCCATCAAAGCCAAGAACCGACTTGACCTCCCCGACCGCGACTTTCTGGAGATCCGGCATCGTCTCATCTCGGCTTGGTCGATGGCAGCAGGGGTTGAGCCGAAGAACTTCACATTTGAGGATGAGGGTCCAGACCAGCCGAAGGGTAAAGGAGTTGGAGAGAGTGAAATTGGGGAATGATAGCATTTCCAATAATGATCTTCAGTTGATTTATCTGGCGTCTTATTTCCTACCGGCATTTGCCATCAATGGGGTATCTTCAATGTCTTCATGCCCTTCTGATCTCGCGGTTATCCTCAACCTCGGGTGCTTTGCTCGCCGCGCCCTCAGCCTTCATCCCGTCGCACCCAAAAACCTTGCCCGCCGTCTCCTCGGCCTTGCCATACCCCTGTGCGGATGCGTCGCGCTGCTGGCCTGCAGCCTTCATTGTGGACGCAGCGTGTGCCTTATCCTGCTCGCCTGAGGATTGCCAGGCGTGGGAGCCCGTGATATTGCCAATGACAGCCTGGAAAGATGTCAACATCTGGCGACGCAATGATGTCACTTGATGAAAAAGGGAGGCTTCTTACCTCCGCGGCGCCTTTGATATATTCGGCGTGGCCAGCGACAAGGCCGGGCTGTTGGTTGTTGTTGTTATCGGAAGACATTTTGAAATGATTTGTGAGAGTAGTGTTCAATTGATCGCAGTGGATTCATTTGGGAAACCTTTAAAATGAAAGCTACTTTGATCGCCTTTTGAATGATGTTGATGGTGATACATTGGTACAAGGGGGCTTGACCCAATGACGTCAAGACATCGACGTCATCTTTCGGGGTGGCTGCATCACATGATGTTTGCGCTACAGCTGAACTACTGACAGCCGCCAGGCTAGAACTCTAGCAGTACACGGACTATGGGCTATGATGGTGTTCATCCCGTCGGGAATCACAGTTCGATCATGTTAGATAACTCAAAATAATGACATTAAAATCCTGCAGCGGATTTGCAGCGCAAGAACTACTTTTAATACGAAAATCTAAATGACCGGGGGTATCTCTTCTTAGACCTGCTCAGAGTGAGTGGCCTCTCTCATGCCATCCTTCTTATCCTCCACAGCAGCAACGCGGTCCTCGAAGCGCACGCCTGCACTGCGGCTGCGCCAGGCAGGGATGTCTGAGTCGAAGAGCACATCGATCTCTTCCAGCGTCTTGCCGGCGGTCTCGGGGTACGTGAAGAAGATGTGGAACGTCATTGCGAAGCAGAACGTGCCGAAGATCATGTAAGTCTTCCACTGGATGTTGGTGAATGCCGGCGGGACGAAGAAGGCGAGAGCAAGGTTGAAGGCCCAGTTGGAGGCCGCGGCCAGACCGACGCCCGTGGCGCGGTACTTGAGCGGGAAGACCTCGGCGGCGTAGATCCAGCCGATGGGCGCCCACGTGAGGCCGTAGACGCCGACGAAGATGTAGCAGAGGGCGATGACGGCCTTGGCCGGGGGCCCTTGGATGGACCACTTGAGGATGTCGTTGCCATCGACGGAGTCGACTGCGTGTCCGTATGAGGCCATGACGGCGCCGGTGGTGAAGTGGATGATGCAGCAGATGATAGCACCACCGATGAGGAGGGGACGGCGGCCGAGGCGGTCGATGATGGGGAGGATGGCGCCGGTTGTGACGAGGAAGATCACATACTGGATGATCGAGGACGTGAGGGCGACGTTACCGCTCTGTGAAAGTGTTAGAGAAGAGGATGCATTGATGAAAGGGAACGCTTACCATGCCGGCCATGTTGAAGATATAAACGAGGTAGTAGAGCATCACATTGCCTCCTAGCAGCTGTTGCCACACCTGCACCGAGCATCCGGCGAGAGTGCGCTTCCAGATCCTGGGTCCGAAGAGTCCCAGGACGCCGATGTTCTTGGACTCGGCGGCGACACGGGCGGCGTCCTTGACCTCGTCCAACTCGGCGAGAACAACGGGTGACTCGCGGTCACCGCCGCCGTGCAAGTGGGCGAGAACCTCGTGGCACTCCTCCCAGCGGTCCTTCTGGCCCAGCCAACGGGGAGATTCGGGGAAGAAGAATAGGGCGATGCCGAGGATGAGACCAGGGATGCCCTGGACGCCCCACGCGATGCGGAAGGCCTTCGGGTCGTTGGGCATGGAGACGACGCAGCCGTAGGAGATGAGATACATGATGAGGATGCCCCATTCGATACTCCACTGCTGGATTCCCACAATACGGCCTGCGGATGTGTGAGATTTCTGTGACTTTAGACGGATGATGGTATGCGGGATGACTTACCTCGGATGCGGGAAGGAGCGAGCTCAGCGAGATACACACAGCACTGCGAACTGGTAATGCCAATGGCGAGACCGCTGACGATGCGGCCGACGATGAGGTGGGCGACGTTCTGCGACGAGCATTGGAGGACGGCGCCGACGATCCAGATGACGGAGGCGATCTTGAGCGCGCCGCGGCGGCCCAAGGCATCGGCGAGGAACCCGGCGACGAGGGCGCCGACCAGGGAGCCGCCGGACATGGAGGCGGTGATGCCGCCCTGCATGGTCGAGGAGGGGTGGTTGAAGAACTCCATGTAGGCCTCGGAGCCGATCCAGGCGCTCATGGAGCTGATGTCGAAGCCGAAGAGCATGCCGCCGATGGTGCCGAAGGCGGCGAGAGCTAGAAGACGGGGCAGGTCAGTACGTACTGAACGTGTAGATTGGATCGTGGTGCTTACCATAGATGTTCCATATGCGATACATGATGGGTTGTTTGCCTCTGCGAGGCCTTGAGAATGCTAGGTGATTCCTTTGTTGTCGAAGTCGTCAGATGGACGGGAGAATAGCGCGATAAAACGCTGGCGAAGACGAGAAGCCGTGTCTGCTCAAACACGAGATCAATCCAGAGGGGTGTGAGAAGGGGGACGGTTGGTTATATAGCCAACTGAAGATGTCCCGGTGTAATGGCACCGGTTGACCGACAAATATCACCGAGGAGCCAAATCAAGCCCGACAGCACAGTCCCGGGAGCCAGTTTTCTTTAGTCGGCGTTTCTCTCTCTCTCCAACGCAGACCACACCCTTGCTCTCCAGCATGTCGTTGGTTGTCGCACGCGGGCGGCGGTGGAGCCGGCATCAGGCGCAGACGGTATTAAGGCGGATACGGTAAGGTATGGCCCGTCGCGCCATGGGGGATGAACAAAAGAGCCAGAGCCCCATTGTCTGAAGCCCATTTCAGGGAGCGGTAGAACGGGCTTAATCATCTGGTTTCTTTAAGCGCACGTATGAGAGGGCGGGATTGTGGGCGGGTCTGGGGCGCGAACGACGTCATGTACGGGCGATGGAGCCAAGGACATGGCCTGGTCCGGCTTTTGAGGTTGGGGGTTTTGGTCTGGGGCGATTAACGCGTGGAGTCTGCCCTTTCTCTCGTGTTAGTGCTAATTTGTATTCTTACCTTACGCTGGAAAGATTCATGCTCATGCGTCTGGGATGGAAATGAGCTATGAATGGCCATAGTTTCCGGGAGCAAACAGCGAGAATTTAGACAAGATTCACAAATTCAGCGCCTCCAAGTGCCTTCGATGTTTTCTCTGCGTGTTGCCATGTGAAGTGTGTAGAGTGGAGCGTGAGGGGAAACGAAGGGGCCGGGGGAATGGAGAGGGGAAATGCTTGGGGGAACAGTGGATGGACTTGGGGAAAATTGGGGAACACGAGAAACAGAACTTCGGACACTGTCGATGAGAAGAGGCCAAATGGCGGTCTTTGCGCCCGACTTTCTGTCTGACACGCTTTATCCGAACCAGTCATCTCTTCAGGTTTCTGATGGTGTTTCGCTGGGCATTTCATGGCTGTTAGTTCGTGTTAGTGCCACTTACTAACAATTATCACTTGGTGTCTTGGACGTCTTCAGAATGTTGGAGAAGTCACTGTGTACAGTAACCCTTCACCCCCTTTGGTGTGCCTCACCGGGCAGGAATCGTGTGGTGGACCAGATGCCGTGGGTGCCTCGGGAAGATTGGGGCTCAAAGGCACGATCGGCGTCATCCCTTCCCCAGAGAGGTATAGCGCCCTCCGCGACCCGCACCTGTGATGTCCGCTTGTGGCTCCCCAGGAACAGCTGCCGGGGTTCGTATGGAACACTGCGAAGGGCACCACGCCAACAGAATGCAACTGGAGCGCGAAACCTGGCGTCATTCTTGCTGCTTTTCTGCTGCTTGACTGCCATTTGCTTGGCTTGCTCCGGTTGATTCCGGTTGGCGAGGATGCGGCGTGTAATTGCAAGCATAACGGTGATACGTTCCTGCGCAGGATCGGCATCTGTCCGAATCCCTTCATATTGCTCCTGGTGCTGACTACGGCTCGTCGTCGCATCCTGCAGGCACAGACTTTCGTCCTTGGGGTGGGAGGGTGTGTATCACAGTAGTGATAAACCAGTTGGCAGCTGTCTGCATCTCGGTCAGAAACTCACGACAAGCTGCAACATTCAGGCAGAAAAGATCGGAACCATAAAAAATGCTTAATTCTGTGCCAATCCTAGAGAAAAGGGGTTCAATGGTTGCGATCTTCTTTTGCCTGAATGCACTGTACCGCGCTTGTTCCCGATGTTATGGGCCCCAAGACACACGACAGGCAACGACCGGTCTCGCCCCAAGGTTCACCTCAAGTGTGGAAGAGCCTAACTGCTACAACGCCGCGCGGTGTGGAGGAAGCTTTTGTATCCAACTCTAGAGACGGCAATGCGTTCTTCTCGGCACTTGGTCGCGGTTCATCCCCCGTGGGGCCGGAGCACACCAGGAACCACCGCACCAGGCACCCATAAATCTGACTCTGAAAAGATCAAACAACCGCTCTGCACGGCCACTGTCTTTGCCTCATGTTTTTGCGCTCCAATGGCGTGTCGACGGGTCGCCGGTTGTACTGTCAATGCTCTGGGTTCACTGCTGCCGCCCGCGCTTAGCGTGTTTGGCCCGGCGCTGTGGAGAATTTAGCCGTTCCGGGATCTCCCATCGAGCGCCCGGCCTCGGGACCCACTGCCGACCAGCGTCGCATTCTGCTCGGCTCTATCGGCGCCACCCCGGCTCGGCGCACCGCAGGGAGGGCGGCGGTCGGCTCTGATTAGCTCGGTTTTGAGCTCTCGGTTTGCAGAGTTGGTGGCGATGGAGTCTGATTGGCCGCACTCCGTTCAGTCAGCTGTATCAGTTCGATCAAGGCCTGGTTCTGTCAAGAATTCAACCAGCTCGGATGATTTCCATCTCATAATTCTTTGCAACCGAGCCTATGACACCAAGCTACATAATATTCCTCTCAACTAACGGTCCCGTCCTCTGACTCTCAAAATCTCCCCAACCACGCGGCCTCCGCCTCACAAGCCCAGAGTAGAACCACGTTCCCATGGTGTAAACATCATACGTCGGCAGCCCGGTCACCCTCTGCACAGACTCTCCGAACGGCGGCATCTGCGTGCACTCAAGGACAAACGCCCCGATATCAGGGTGTTCGTCCATCAGCTCCTTCGCGGCTGCAACCATCTCCTTCTCAATGTCGTCGAAGCTGTATGGCCCCTTGCCGGTGACCAGTAACCGCAGAGAACCGCCGTCGGGAGCGCCGGCGATGTGGCACCGCGCGGCGTGCTCTTTCGAGATGCCGAGACGCTCAAAGTGAAGTGATACCAATTCGCGCGCGTTGTAGGTGATGATACCAATCTTCTTGCATGGCGGCAGCCAGGCGAGGATACTAGGGATCTGGATTAAGGAGGAGGTGGCTACTGGGATCGGTAGCCTCTCTGCCAGTCTACAACATTTGTGAGTCTTCATTGCAAATTCGTTCAGGTCGGAGATGGAAGGTCCACGTACAATGGCTGGGCCATGGCTAAGAAGCCGCAGCTGGTAAGAATGCCCACGGCCCCGCGCTCCGCCAGCTTCTTCCCCGCGGCGACAAAGTTGTCGATAAAGGCATCGTCATATGCCACCTTCGTCACGAGCTGGTCTTCCCTCGACCCCTCCGCCAATTCGCGAATCACGGGGAACGCCCACGTGTTTTCGTTGAAGGCGTCACCGGCCGGGCGATAGAAGAAGCACTGGACGGCGATGAAGCCGATGGGCGGCAGGGAGGCCTGGTCTTCGGGACGGTAGTCCGTCATTGTCTCCGATGATCTGGGGAACAGACTGGCGTGCGACACTGAGAAAAATCACGTGTTCTATCCCGCCCGTTGGATGTCTTGTTGACTTGACGATAAGATCATTCTACCTTTATCGGGCGTCTTTATCAAGATGGCTGGTTTTATACAGCATCATGGTGCTGTGGCTCCTACAAACCAGCGACCACTCAACCGGAGGAATCCGAGCAACCACCAAATCAGATTCGCAGCTTTTATCATGGTGCTGCCAACCCCCGGAAATCGCCATGCCTCCCCCCTGTGTTGGGTTGCAGTTTGGAGGAAGTTGATGTTGGGATCGGCCAGGTCGGCCGTAGATAAGACCCCACAATCCGGACGGCACCTTATCTCAACCACCTCTCCCGGTGGACAATTCGGATTCTTATATCCGTCACCTACCCTCCTCCCGCCATGGGTTGGATAAGATAGCCCGTCTTCACTATCTGCAGCTGGGCCAATCACGCTCCTATGTGGTACAATGGCAACGAGGATTCTCAACAAGCAAGACTCAGGATGCGGGGTTGTATGCCATTCTACCAGGCTCGGTTTGTCCCGGAGAACATGGCTGTTTAGTTCCTCTCACGTGCACAATTTTTGAAGCTCGTCGGGTTCATCCGAGTCTTATCTTGACCTCACGCAATATGGCAGGGTTCTGGACGTTGTGTTAAGAGTGCCGGCCACCGGCGTTGACGGTTCATGGGATGAACACTTTGATGGTTCTGGACAGCTTTGTCTGTGCGATTTTGGCTTCTCCTTGACGCTCACTGTCCAAACTCGCAGTTGGGTTTGCTGCCACAGCACCGCGTAGCCAAAATGGGTCTTAAAGACTCGGCGCTCGCCAAGTACATCCGGAATATCAAGACGTCACCGAAGTCTCTCATTGCGAACAGGCAGCTGATTTGCACTTCGTTGGTGTTTGCCTTCGCGGGCATCCCTCTATGTGAGTTGTCGGAATTTTCTTGCCACACCCCATGTGAAAAAGTCCAGTTGTATCCCTCAAGAGGCTGTTCACGCGAGCAGGAACATGCAGCTGCAAGACCAGGTTATTAACACAGTATCCAGGCTGGGATCAAGGCTCCTCCGCCACGATCCCCTCCCTTCCCGGCTTCCAGCATGCATTTGGCATCACCTCCGCCACGAACCCAAGCCAAGTCTCAAACTTCGTCTCCCTAGTCTACATCGGCGCCGGCGTCGGCGCGGCCCTCACCTACTTCATTAACGACCGCTGGGGTCGCCTTTGGGCTCTCCGTATCTACTCCGTAACATGGATCATCGGCCAGCTCATCGCCGTCGCCTCCTCGGGCAACCTAGCCGCCATGTACGCCGGGCGCATCATCGCGGGCTTCGGCATCGGGCCCCTCACCGTCATCGGCCCCGTCACCCTTACCGAAATCGCGCCCGCTGAAACCCGCGGGCTCATCACCTCCTGGTTCTCCGTCATCATGCTGCTCTCCCTCACCGTCGCCGCCTTCGTCGTGCTCGGCTGCTTCGGCATGGCCCCCAGCAACGTGCAGTGGCAGGTCCCCTTCTTCATCCCCTGCATCGCCATGGCTCTCGTCGTCGCGGCGAGCTTCTTCGTAATGGACAGCCCGCGCTGGCTGTTCCTCGTCGGACGCGACGAAGAGGCGACGCAGACGCTGGTTACGCTACGCGGGCTGCCGCTCGAGCACCCACGTATCCAGTCGGAGCTGCGCGAGATCACGGAGAGCGTCGCCAAGGAACGGGTTGCGTTTGGGGAAGCGAGCACGTATTCGCTGGCTGGGCTGAGGGCGGTGTGCCGCGAGACCTTCTTGGTTCCGGCGAATCTGCGGCGGACGCAGCAGGCGTTTCTGTCGTATGCCCTCGCGCAGTTGTCGGGTGCGAATAGTATCACGACGTATCTGGTGCCGGTGCTGAGTTTGATTGGGGTCAAGGGGGGCACGACGCATAGTTTGCTGTATGCGGCGCTGTACTCGATGGCCAAGTTCTTTTACACGCTGATTGCGAGTTTCTTTTTCGTGGATGCGCTAGGGCGGAGGAATAGTTTGTTCATTGGCATTATTGTGCAGATGCTCTCGCACATTTACATTGGTGTTTACATCAAGTTTAGCCACGAGGGGCCAGTTTCGCAAGGTGCTGGACAGGGTGCTCTCGCGGCCATTTTCTTGCACGGCTTTGGCTATGCCGTTGGTAAGTGATCAATTATTCAAGACAAGAGAGTCGCGCTGACGCAATTTGCTCGAATCCAGGCCTCCTGATTCTGCCGTACATCTTCGTCAGCGAGCTGTGGCCGAACCAGCTCCGGTCCTTCGGCGCATCCCTTACGCAATGCTTCCATTGGCTCTTCTTCTTCGGAGTTAACAAGGGGGTTCCTTCTTTGCTCGAGAGCACCGACCAGTGGGGCGCGTTCCTCTTCTTCGCCGGCTGGTGTTTCTTGGCGCTCCTCTACGTGTTCTTCACCGTGCCGGAGACTGCGGGCGTGGACCTCGAGAAGATTGACGAGCTGTTCCAGGGCCCATGGTTCAATCAATACAAGAGGACCAAGGCGATGGGCCGAGATGTGGAAGTACTCGAGTCTGTTGAGTCGCGAAGCGAGAGCGAAGGCGTTGATGTGTTGGCATCTGGGAAGAAGTGATCTGGCGGGAGTGTTGTCGTTAGAGAGTTTGACAGCACTGGCAGAAAGACGAGAGCATCTAGAGACCGTCATATTCATAATTAATGGAAGAAAATGGCCAAGTCACAAATATGAATGGATCTCATCTTTCATATCACGACGGGACACAAATCAGTGTTTTGTCAGCTTCTCTGCGAAGAGACATCCGTCTATACTCTCGAGTGTGGAAGTCTATCCAGAGACCCTCTTGCTGGTATGTATCCGTAATCTACTCATCCTCAAGCTCTCTTGGGCTCTTCTTTGGTCTTGTCTTATCGGTTACACAACTATCGGGGTCGCGTCCGCATCCTGGTGGACCTCGAGCCTCGCGGGTTAGAAGTTCCTTGCCCGTCTTCCGAGTTACGCCTTCCTTAGACATCACTGGAGCACCGAAAGCCACGGCCGGTGCCTGAGGTTATTGCCTTTAGCGTTTGTTACTTTTGTCTGGATGACGATACTTACCATGCTCAGGCCCAGGTTAAGGGCAAACCTAGATCCGATTGCTTCAGCAGCACTGAAGGTAACGAGTCCGAGCAGAAGGATGGAGGGCAACTTCATCGTGGTGTTTGAGTCGAGGGGTTCCTGCAATATCCGAGCTTTTTGAAGTGTTCGAATTTTGACGGTAACGTATGTACAGACTATGTAAATCGTGGAAATTGCAAGCTCACATTTGTGGCTCCGTGAGTGCTTTATACATAGCTATGTGGCCACGATTCGTGATGCGAAAGCAGAGCCATCATGCTGCTTAGACTTGAAACAATTTCAGCATCAGCAATTCGTTGCTCTTTTTGTGACAACTAGCAAGAAATCGCGCCTAATCACGATCGTGGTTTATCCGAGCTTTCACTATTTTGCCTAAACTCTATCTTCAAACGCAGTTTAGGTAGTCGCACTCGCGTACGGCAAACCCATCACGTATTTTCCCGTAGGATACTAAGGGTGCGCCCGCTCGTAGAGGGTCTTACAAACTCTATTACCACGAATGCGAGTCGCACCTTTCACTTCCTAAGCTCACTACCGAGCTTCTGGGACCGCGTCCGGCGGCTAAAACATGAGACGAAACAACTGTACAGCGAAAACTCATTATCTGCCGCAACAAAGGTACAGTAATTACAGAGGAAGCAGCCATGTATTTAAAGTATCCAACACAAAACGGACCGGTGCTGTTGAAGTTGGACTGGGCTGTGCTATACGTAGCAACTTGCTGCGAGATAT
Source organism: Colletotrichum sp. SAR 10_65 (assembly GCA_025328335.1). Lineage (NCBI taxonomy): Eukaryota > Fungi > Ascomycota > Sordariomycetes > Glomerellales > Glomerellaceae > Colletotrichum > Colletotrichum sp. SAR 10_65. The sequence goes on from JAKMWQ010000030.1 coordinate 125,664, forward strand.
CGAAGGTTCGGCCTAGGGAGGATAGTTTAAATGAACTCGGGGGCTGTAATCCTAAATGGGAAGGAAACCATTGAGCCCCAATCTCCGGACAACGCGATTCCCCAAAGACCTACCCTGACGCCGCTTATGAAGCACTGCAAACTTCCCATAAATGGCCGGCTTGTTTCAAAAGGATCTCGTTCATTGCATTGAGTAGTTTCGTGTAACCTACTCGGCACTTGCATCTTGGGCGCACTATCCCCAGCCTTCTATTCCCTACACTTCCTAAGAACCATTCAGCGAGCATGACCAGCATCGAGAGCATCCCCGAAAAATGGGCTGCGGCCTGGTCCGCCAACGATTCAGCCGCCTTCGCAAAGTTGTTTGCCCCACAAGCCGTGTACACCGACCACGCGCACCAGCTCATCACGACCAAGCTGGAGGATCATCACAGGGTCTGGCGCAACGCCAACCCAAACTTCAAGGTCATTGTCGACCTGTCGACGCCGGTCTGGTGGGCTAGAGATAACGCCGATGTCGACGGGAAGAAAACGAGCTGCAGTTTCAGAACCATCAACACCGGGACCTTTATGGAGTCGCTGCCAAGAAAGGTCGCTTCGGGCAAGAATTGGTGTTTCGCCGCAATGGTGCATTTGGTTGTTGAAGACGGGCTGATCACGCAGCTCGACGAGTTTTATCGGGATAGCTTTGACGAGGGGGTCCCTGTAGAACAATACGTACGCCGTAGTTAAGTTGCTTCTCGGTGATGGTGACAGCATAGAAACTTGACTGCTTGTCATCCCATTGTGCCGTTCGATATGAAGTGATGTGCTAAATTCGACTAATGAGACCCCAGGGGAGCTATGCTGAAAGACGGGAGACTGAGCTTCCAATGCCTACTGTGTGACATTCACATCCGCGTCACCCTACTTTCCCCAGCTCCCTTCATCTCAGCATTCCAGCTCGTGCCCCCCACGACAGGGCCTTATTCTCTGTTGTGGCGTCCGGATCAACCAAGTTGTGGTATACCTCTGGTCCTCGACCGCCGTTCAGAGCGTGCACCCTAAGCAGGTCGAATCGAATCCGCATGAGGTCTCTGTCGGGGAGAAGAGCTCTGTTGTCAGCGAAGATGTCGACGATGCGCCCATTTTCGATCTCCGCGCTCTGACGACTGCCTGCGAATGACAAAACCTTCTTCAAAACTTGACGTAGAACGCGACGGGGGGCTGTGTCGTTTGTAGGAGGCTTGGCCAAGATTTCGTCGGGATGCAGCGCAAAGTCAACTTTACTCTCTGGTCCCGAAAGACTGGTGCGTGGGAGCCAGTGAAAGCGGTATCTGGCCCCGTACACATTAGCCGGCGATGTCTCCCCACCGTCCTCGGTCATCTCATATACGATGAAGTCAATGTTGTCGTCCAGTGGTTCTAGCGCAAAGAGGCCTTGGTCCCACAACGAACTGAGCTCTTTGCTAAGACAAAGTATGTTACTTGGTCTAATGAGAGTGTTCTGAAGCTTGTCCCTGGTGCGGTACATCCTCTTCCAATCCCATACATGGTAGAGCTTTTCTAAGGCTCTAGGGAGCATTGGATTGGAACTCAAGGCATTGGGCGGGACAATGTAGCAGGGCGAGGCGGCGGGCGTCTTAGTCACCACACACGCGGAGCCGTCGCGGATGCGAACCTGATCGAAAGCGCTGATGGCTTGCCTGCTGTGTGAAGGTGGTGCCGGAATTTGGTCAATGACTGCGCGCTGTTAGCAAATCACCGACTGGGCAGGAAAGACATACAAATCAGAGCAAGCCTTGCCGCTCGGCAGGCGTTCTCTGGGAAGTGCAGGAGCACCCCTAAAAGCGCCTCTGGATGCCGCAGGTCCTCTGCAATTCTCTCGAGCCTCCGTCGGTCGATAGTCCAGAGTACACTCCAGCATCGTGCCTGCACTAGGGCGGCAGTTCTATCCTCGAAGCGAGTAATCGACTTGATGGATTTGGATATGCCATGAATCAGGGCACCTCGCTCCGATGAATCGTCGGCGGGGAGAAAGCTACAGCTGGCATGCATATTGTGATGCTATTCACGGTGTGAAAACGAGAGTGGCGGACAATACGTGAGAACTAGAGTTTGAAACAATTTGGAAAAATATCTTTTGAGATCATAATTTGAAGATCGGAGATTTGTCGACAGTATAGGTGGCTTTAGCCTTCAAGGTGACGACATGTGAGGACGCATACAAGAATGCAAAGCATGTCAAGAGGATTTCTATTCATGGACGAACTCATCTATCAATCTACCTTGGTAGCCCACGGCAAAAGTCCAGTCATTGGGGGCTGCTTGGCTTACTACCCTTGTATCTTTGTCTCTGACCAAAGTTCGTCCGTTGCGTCTTCCATCCACAAGGACCACCGCCAATTTCAAGAAGTTCGAATTCCTCGGCCATGTACCTTCAATGCTTTCTTCACATATGTTAAGACAACCGAAACAGCGTTTCTTGGTTTTTGGCGATTGAGAAAACGGCTGACGTCTTCACGACACACTTTTGTCGTTGGAGTGAGGCAAAGCTGTCTCCATTTCGCAGATTGACTCTGTTGATTCTCTTAAGGAGGGAATGAACTGCAGTCCTAAAAGCTTTGGGTTGATGTTCGAAAGGCAACAACCAACGCGGCTTTCAGATGCCAACTCAACTCAAACACGCCCGTCGGAGACGTCAATCAAGCTGATATTGCGGCTCCAAAAGGTTGCTGGGAGAAGATCACACGTTCCACAGATATTGCTCCAGCCTTGCGTTTTGATCCACCTCTATCGAGAACGCCATGTCTGCAGCTATGGGGAAAGCAGAATCCCGGAGCTTTTTCTCCTCGCGCCGGCTACCAGATAATTGGTCAATGAGCCCGAGCAGGGCATCGACCATGACATGGGTGTTACAGGTGATGTCGAACTTGATACCGCCTTCGTTGTGATCTTCCTGTGTGAGCAAGCTGAGCCTCTCCAGTATGCCAACGCAAAGAGTAAATATTCTGAACATATCGAGCCGTGCTATTGGGAGACGACCTCGAAATTCCTCCAGCACAGAAATCGTCCATTCATGTTCTTTGCCGTGTTCGTGTCGAAAGCCGCTGTACGAACGCGCAGCACTAGCTAACGGGTTGCTTTCGCGAAGATACCGAGATCCCTGAGTGTCGATTCTCGTTTCACCCCACACAGCCATCCGGTAGTGAGAAACGAACTTCTTCGTCGGTCTACTACCGAGGAAGACATTTCCATCGAGAAGATCACAGAGGTCTTCCATCAGTGAAATCTTCTTCATGCCGAAAGCTGAGCGGGTGAGAGCGTGGTACAGATGGAGAGTGCAAGGAACGAAATGTGTTAGAAAGCAGAGTAGCTCACCTCTGCATCCAGCTTTGGAAAGAATCTCTGACATGTGGCCTCCTGCAGTCCAAGGGGCTTGATGGTAGAGGTCGAAGGCATTCTCGCGGAGGTACGTATCAAGCGCGTTGTAAAGATCTTGCTGAAATGAAAGGAAGAAATGGGAATGGCTTGCATCCCGAGAAAGCTTTTCCAAGCTACCAATGGCTGAAAGAACACTCTTCTGAATGTCTCTTGCCAAATGAAGCGCCTGCAGACGGCAGTTCTGTTTGTTGTGCTTGCGATCTGCCCACAGGAATCCCTCGTAGCTTGAAAGAAAGATGTCCATGCAGAGGACAAGCTCCAGAGATGCGGGCGCATGGGGATCGCGAATATGAGCCAGAGCCAAGGGTAGAATGCACTCGGAAGCGGAAGGGAGTTCAGAAAGACTGCCCAAACCCCTGCCTAAATTTTCTAAACCTTGAATCCCCCGCCCCTCGTTCACATCTCTCTTGATGTGCTTGAATATCTCAATCACCGCCCCATGCTCCAGCGCTTCAGGGTTGCCATCAGACTCTGGCATCTCTGTCGATAGATATCTCAGCGGAATGAGAAGCGAACGTTCCTGTGGCTTGAAGCAATACGCTATAGGTGAATTCCCTTCCAGCGCTTTCGCAGACTCATCTTGGAACTTGGACACGGTATGGTGGCTGTTGACGGCTTGGGAAATGATGCAGAATCGGACTGCGGACAAGATGTGGGCTCTGTAAAGCGGTTTCCTCGACGGGTCGGTGAAGAACTTGTGTACGCGTCTGCAGTGGCTCTCGAAGCAATGGCTCGAGCCAAGGCATTTTCCTTTGAATAATTCCTGAAGCTTCCGAAAGGCCAAGTTCGTGAGCCAATAAGCAAGCGGAATCGGAAGAATCCCCTCGGCGGCGTCGATCCAGTATTGCTTTACCCCAGATCTGGCTTCTTTCAAATGCTGCAGATCCAGTAAGCAATGACCGGAAAAAAAATGAGAAAGGAGCAGTGACTCACTCTAAGCATGACGACCATTTCCATAAGCATGGTGCGTTCATCATCTTCAAGCATACACTTCGGCGGCGCTGTTCCGGACGTTGAACCGCGGCTCTTGCCTAGACCATTCTGAGGTTGCAGTAAGGTAGACCCAGAGACTTTGGAAGCAAGACTGAGGCTACTATCGAGTTCATCGGCGATCGTGGCAAGTGGAGCAAAGGCGTTGGAATTGGGGCCTTTCTCGGCATTGGTCGACACGGCAGCCGGAGCAGGGGATCTCGCTGTGAAAGGGGTTAAGATTGACAAGGTCTGTTCAAGCCTGTTGTCTGCAGTCAGGATGACGAGTTCAAATAGATTGTGAAATGATGAGATCTGACCTCTGGATAAATATCTCGTGATTTTCATCATCTGCACCTAGTTCCTCATAAACGGCAAGAGCCTCCCGACGCTTCGAGATGGCGTCACGAAGCGAGTTGATGACATCGGTTGGAATTCTCTGCTTGTTCCTCTTCAAAGTCTGTGCCAGAGCCTTTGCAGCTGTCAGCATGCCCTTCGTGGTTCTTGGGACACTGGCTGGCTTCGAAAAGAGGTCTTCATGCTGGGACCAAAGCCAGTCCAAGAAGTAGTCCGTTGAGATCTTGTACAATAGGTAGGTCTCCGCGAAAGAATCGTCCTCCTCGGGGAACATCTCGAATGCTGGCTAGCTGTGATTGGGGAAGGTGACAATCGTAGACAACATCCGAGTGATGAGAAAGTGATGAAGTGCAAGTGATATGGCGAGTTGAAGGCGAAGAAAGTTACGGAGCTGTTGCAAAACAAATGATGTGGAAGAGGGTGAAAGATTTGTGGACACGTGAGAGTGGTGTGCCCAAGTTTGGTCCAGGTGAAAATTTCTCCGGCAGCAAAGCGGGAAGGAAGTCCTCGGTCGTGCCTTCCTAACAAAATCCGGGATCTCGACAGCAGTCGAGCAAGGTTGTAACACTGACAGGGAATGAGACAGAAACTAGCAGAGATGTGTCATAATAGGCATCCATCCAGTCTTTCTCATGTCCGCCCTGGGTCTTTGTTAAGGTAATCCCAAATGCAAGAAACAAAGCCACCCACACCTTGTTCATAATCAATGCCAGCAGCCCAGATTGATCCACATCTTTCTCAGCAGATATCTTCAGAGTATGGGTCATGTTGAATTCTTCGTAAGTTACTGGTACAAAAGCGAATCTATAGTCCAACGGCATTTCCGCAGTCCTTCCTGGTGTACGCGTGTCCTCAACTGTCTACCTCTAGAACGCCTCATCCAAAGGCCCCCAGTAAGGAAAGTTCTCCACAATCAGACCTTCCAAAGAAACTGTTGGAGAGTTGCCGTCTTATCAACAGATTTGAATGCCTCGGCGGCGGCATGGAGCATCTGGACGTCCTGCAAGGTTTTCCCCATTTTCAACATTTCTGGTTCACTGACGATAGCCTGGAGAACGGTATCGGCCATCATCGCACCTTTGATTGCTGGGCTTTTGGGGTTGCCCGTACTGCGGAGGTTTCGGTAAGTGCTTGGGTGGATCTGTCTGCTGAAGTCTCCGAGAATTCGAGCACATAGCACGAAAATGGCAAAGTAGTTGACTCGTGCAACAGGATACGGGCCCTGCAATTCTGGAAGTAACTTGTCCTTAGCGTTCTCGATGAAGCTATGAAAAGGGCTGTCCCTCGCCATTCGAACTCCCTCCCTCATCGCAGGGCTTGGGTCGGCACTCATTGGCAGGTCGTACAGCTTGCAAAGGGCGATTGGGGATAACCGGTGCTCATTCAGGTGAAGAGCAGTAAGTGCTGAATCCACAGGCTTTTGTCGAAATGAAGGAGACGGCTTGTGGGTTGCTCTCTTATTCATTGTGACTTTCAGACTCCCGCTGGAGATGCTGGTTTCAAACGTAGAGCGGCGGTAATGCGAAACAAAATTCCGATCTGGACGGCTGCCGAGGAAAAGGGTTTCCTTGAAAAGCTCACATAGCTCTTCCATAAGCCCGATCTTGGGAAGATTGAAGTCAGACCGGCAAAGCGCGTTGTACATGTGCAACGTAGATGGCACTACATTCCACTCGCAGGTGATGCGGTGGCCAAGTAGATGAGCTCGTGCCAGCATCTCGGCCATGTGGTGGCCTGCAGTCCACGGCGCTTGGTGATACAGCAATTCGGGAGTTTCTTGACGTTGGTAAGTGTTCAAGTCCTCATGAAGTTGTTTCAAACCTTCTAGGAACGTCTTTTCGCCATCGAGATGATCTTGCTGGATCATAGCCTCCACAATGGTGACGACAGGTAGAATCCCAACCTGCATATCCTTTGACAACCGCACGGCCAATTCGTGGCAGCTTTGGACATTGAGCCTTTCGTCTGCCCAAAGAAACCCTTCGTAAGTGGACAGGAAAAGATCCATGCCCATTACAAGGCCAGTCTTGGGAGGTAGAGACCGGTCATTGAGGAATTCCTCGGCAGCCAGGCGGATCGGCGTGTATGTGTCCAGGCGGTTAAAAGAGCGGGGCACGGAATCTTTCGGCTTAGGAGTTCTGGGTGTCTCAGCGATCATGTCCTCGATGGTCATTAAAACATCAAGGACAGTTTCTTCTTCAGATGGGTCCCGCATGCTCTGACCTGGCTCAACGGCGGAAAACCGGGCTTCGGGTCTGCGGTATGGCAGTAGGTGCACAATATCGACGATGCGATGAAGACCTCTTGCCTCTTTTGCGGTAACAAATCGACGAAAGCTTTCGAATGACCGAATGGTTTCACCAAGGTTTCGAATTCTGGCTGGCCCAGAGATGGGTCCATCTCGTTTGACAAGGCTGGCAGTGAACTGAGGGAGCTTGACATGAAGGTGGTGAGCTTCTCTCCACAGAGCATGAAACTTTGGGCTGTCGTTGGCAAGAAAAGGCGGCAAGCAATTCATGAAGAAATGAAGTGCGAGGCTCATTAGAGTTGCGGCCAGAGGCAAAGGCACAAAACCTCTAGCGGCGTCGGCAGAGTACTCCTTCAATTGAGATTGCAAGGCGTCGTATTCCTGTCATCGCGAGTCAGTCTATTTGCTGATCAAGTTCACTTGACAAGGAAATGCATACGTAAATGAATTTGACGATTTGGACAAGCATGCCGAGCGCATCGTCCTCGAGGAGGAACTCTAGTACTTTGCTGTGACTTAGCGACGTCCGGGCCTTGCTCTGAGGCTGCGTCGCAGGAGACTCCTCCGGCAGGGCACAGGGAGTCGGAAAGTATGGTTTGTCGTTGCATTCATCGACAAGAAGCTCGAGGGAGGAGAAAGGATTTGGCGTTGCAACGCTGTCTTGCGGAAGCGGATCAACCTGAGAAGTCGCAGAAGCAGGTGTCAAGGGAGTGAGAATCGATAGGATCTCTTGAAGTCTGACGTTGAATTAGAAAATAGTTGGTTAACACAAACCTCTGGGTCAAGACTCAAACCTCTCAAGAAAAACTTCGTGCTCGAGATCATTTGTGCCAAGCCCTTGGTAGATGGCAGCAACCTCTCGACGCTTCGCAATGGCGTTGCGCAGGGACGCGATGACCGATGAGGGAACGCCAATCTTCTTCTCCTGTAAGACCCGGACAGCTTTCAGGATGTCGTTTGTCGACGTGAAGGAAGCCGCGTTTCCTGGAACATGGAGTTGGTATTGAGACTGCAGCCAGAGCAGGACGTAGTTCGTCGACAATTTGTACGCCTTGTAAGCCTCCGAAATGGCGCCGTCGTCGTCGGACGACATCTTGCCACCGAGGGTGGGTGAGTCGAAAGGTCCGCGCGAGCAACTAAGGCAAGCCCCTTTGTGAATATGAGGGCGTATGGGAACAGGTGGCAGTGAGTTGGAAAGTCTGGATAAAAACCGAAACTTTGTGCGTTAGCGAAGTTTAGGCAATTTTTACGAAAGTGAAGTTGTGGGCGAACAGTTGGGCGGGGGTGGGAGTAATAGGAAAGAGCAGAACGAGCAGGGAGTCGTGGTTTCCCTAAAGAGAACTGGTATTCATGGATGTTGATCCCGACCTAAAGAGTTTCTCGGCAAATAAAAAGCAGATGGACATTTCAGACACGTTACCAGTGGTGTCAAGCCTCTGAGTTCTCGTATCATCAGCTGGAATTCGGCTCAACAGCTGAGCGGCCGTTGCAGTGGTGGGCAGAAGAGGGGCGCATGATGATACGATTTCGAAACACAAAATGAAGGATGCTTCACCTAGACTGAAGTTTTGAGAGTCACCAATGTTCACCAAAGGGAGCGTTGTGGAGCGTTATGCCTATTAACAAGTACATTGTGCTAACCTATGGATCTATTACTCGGGATCACGGAACGAAGCCTCCCTCCGGAGTTTGAAATCCTGACGTGTTTTTCATGAACTACGATGCTGCGATGCCACCTCATCATCTCGTCCAAATATCCGTCATTGACCTCAATGCGCTGACACCACATCATTCCATCTCAAAATCCGCGCCAGCTCCATCACAACTTCCACTTCATGCTGTCCAAAGACATCTCCTTGTCGATCTTGCTGAACGCTGCTAACTCATGAACCGCTCTGGGCCTTTGGTGCACACTGTTCAGCTCTTTCTGATCAGTCATCCTGACGAGGCTGCCAATCGCAGCGTCGACGAAGTGGCGAGCAAGCTCAAGGTCACTCTCCCAGTTCATATCCGCAAGCTCTGGAAGGACCACGAACATTTCGCGCTTGGCAGACTTGGCAAAGGTCGACATGATGTCTGCACAGAACCTGAACAGGGAGAAGTAGTCGACTGCCATAACAGCCCGTGGACCCTCGAAATCCTTCAGAACAGCTTCCTTGGCAAGCTGAATGTGCTCGATGTCGTCGATTTCATAGTACATGTCGCTTAGCTCTGTCATCAATGCTGCGGGAGTGGGTACGTTGGGAGGGGGCGGGACGCCGTACAACGGTCCAATGAACTCGACGTGGGGAGTGTGGTTGTTGCCATGCTGCCATTTGAAGCCCGAGTTGACCCAAAGTGTGCGGGGCTTCTTGCTATGGTCAATGCTGAGACCAGAGTTTCCGTAGTGCGGCCAGTTGCTGGTTTTGGCGCGCTTGGCGTTGTAGATGCAGTAACGATACCATGTGAGAAAGTTGTTCGTAGGCAACTTTCCGAGGAAGACGCTGTCAAGGAACATCTCGCAGAGCTCATCCATGATTCGAATGCGAGGAAGGTCGACTGGGGACTGCCGAAGGGCGTTGTAGAGGTGAAGAGTGCTTGGAATGACTGTCTGATGCTGAAGAAGGAGGTTGCCCAGATACTGAGCCTGGTAGAGCATCTCTGCCATATGGCATCCAGCCGTCCACGGAGCTGAGTGGTAGTCGTCAAAGACTCGCTCCCGAATGTAGGTGTCGATCCCGTTCGTGAAGTAAGAGACCATCTCAAACCACTGCCTTTCTCCACTGAGACAGATCGGCAACTTCTGGAAGATGTCAGCGACCTTCTTGGCACTTGCCTTCATATCCATGGCCAAGCGCAGTGCCCGCAGACGACAGTTATCCTTGTTGCGCTCCCTTCCGTTTGGCCAGAAGAAAGCTCCGGATGCGGACAAGAAAAGATCTAATCCCAGGACGAGTGTGCCGGGTGCCGTTGTTGCTTCTCCTTTGGTGAACTCGGAGGCGGCTTGGTAGAATGGTTCGCACGATCCGTTACGAGGCTCCACGAAGAACATGATATCCTCGACGGCGTTGATTGCGCGTTTACTTCCTCTAGCTCTTCGCATATCTTGAAATAACTGGGAAACGACGTTGGGAACTGTGTCGGCGTCACCCTGTACCTTGTCAGGTTTGGGAGTCGACTTGGTGGCTTCGTTGGCGGCCTCGTCACAATGCTTGAGCCCGTTCAGCGCCTTCTCACATTCGAAAAGGAATGCGCATTCCTTCCACCAAGGCTTGTCGGTCTTGTGTTCCTCTGGGACGAGATCGAAAATCTCTGTCGAGACCCCAAACCGAACTACGAATCCTGCAGTCTTTCTCAACTCCAACTTTGAAGGGATGGTGATCTCGATCTTTCGCATAGCCTCGCTTGTGAGCCATGCGGCCACAGGGAGGGGGAGCCTTCCCTCGGCTGCTTCTGTCCAGTACTCGTCAAGCGTCCATCTCATAGCGACGTATTCCTTACAATGGTCAGTAACAGAAGAGACCATGTTGAATACCAACCTTACCCTCAGATACTCGACGTCCTCAAACCGTACGCCGAGGAACTTTTGCAGAAAGTCGTCATCCACAAGGAACTCGCTGCGGGACTCAGGGGCTGTGGCTTTGGGAACACTCTCTTCGAGTGCCGCAGACGCCATCTTCTCGCAGATATTGGAGACGGGAGCATCCGTTTCGGGATCTATCACAGGGTTGGACAGAGACGCGTATCGGTTCAGTGACGAAGGAACATTTTGTTGGACTCTGGGATCGTCAAATACGGCGGACTCAGCCTCCAGAGGGGTTAAGATTTCCAAAGCGGTTTCGAGTCTGGGTCTGGATCAGAAAGCGAAATATTTGTAGGGCGGTTTATGGACTGACTTCTCGAGGAATGCTTCGTGCTCGATGTCATCAGCTTGCTTTTGCTGGTGAATCGCGAGCGCGATGCGCCGCTTATCGATGGCGTTTTCCAGAGCACCAATGACCGAAAGAGGGACAGCAACTTCGGCCTTGGCGATAGCCTTCACCGCATTGAGAATCTCTGCGCATGACGTGAAGGAAATCCCGGTTGTACGACCGGGATCAACGATGCGACACTGACACCAGAGCCACTCGAGAAAGTAGTCGGTCTCTCTCTTGTACGCCCGGACGGCTCGCGACAAGGAGCTGTGCAGGTGCTGAGGGGGAGACATCGTCGACGTAGTCGATGCGATCTCTCATGAAATGGAGGGAAAGAGGAAGGTGACAGACGAGAGGTGGAAGATGAGGAAAAGGAAAGGTGAGCGATGAGCTGGGTGGAAGAGAAACTTTCATCCAGATGAAGTGGGCGAATCGAAGCTCTCGCTTCCAACTCACCCCAAGGCAGGAGCGTTTGGAAGCAGGCAGGCTCGGCCGTGGCTACCTTGAGCAGGGAGCGACTCGACGCGTCTTCAATTGCGGGAAAGTATTCTGGGGTCCCACTTGATATTTCCAATTTCCATTTTTTTTCGTTTGCAAAGCCACTGCAAATATGCCAATCAGAGGTGATGATACCCATCCCTGGATGGAAGTAGACGGATGCATCGTTCGAGCACCTGCAGGATGCCGGTATGCATACAAACGCAACATGTCGATCATGCCACCTGGCTCAGACAACACCAGCTGAGTGTTACGAATTTGTTGTAAGTGAGGTTTATGACATTCTTGTTGTAGCTTAAAGCAGTTGATCACTGGAAGGATTCCCGTCTTTGTCTGCATTTGGATAATGCTTATAAGAAACAGTTGGACCCCAGGTAAAAGAGGGCTGTTCGATCTTCTCCAAATTGATGAAGACTACGTCTTGGTACTTCGACTTTTCTCGAAGGACAGAGAGTGATGATCGAGAAGACAAAAGTAGAGGTTCAGTACAACCAGCTGAACTTCCTAAACTCACCTGCCTTTCAAAGTCTCTTGGGTTTTCTCGTACGAGACCTATACCACATAAGAGGCGCATTTGAAAAAGATTTTATCAGTGATATGATGAAGGATTGGTATTGATTTATAAAACTTAATATCTAAACCCCATTTCTCCAAGTGCCCCCCCTTGAGAAGTGAAAATTGGTATTTGCCTGTCGAGGCTGCTGGTATTGCGACTTTCCCCTTGAAGTCAAGATCCTGCCCATTGTTCCCGTGCCGATTGACGCCACCTTGTAACTCCGTTCATTGAATCCAAACTCCTGACTTGGTGTTGGTGATGGTTACATTCTACCATCCACCCTTGCATCCACCGTTTTGCTTCCTACGAATCTCCTCATCGAGGTTATCCTTGATCGACTGGCGGCGGCGGATCTCATCGTCGAGGCGATCCTTCAACTGCTGCCTGTTGCGGATCTCGCTGTCCAGACGGCTCTTGTCACCGTAGTCGCAATCGCCATTGCCTGAGCGGCTGCCAGCAATGTTACCGCTGGTGCCGGCACCACCACCGAAGCCGCCGCCAAAGCCACCACCGACGTTGCCGCCGAAGGTTGCCTCGCCCCTGGTCTCGATCACGGGGACGACATCGACATCGAGGTCTTCAACGGTGCGTTCCTTGAGGGGAGTCGCGATGACAGTGGAGAGGAGGGCGGTGAGGAAGATGGCCTTGAAGGAGTACATTTTGATTGGTGGGTTGATGACCTCTGGTTGATGGATCGTGAGAATGTGAGATGGTTGATCAAGATCGTGAGATCTTCAAGGAAGTTGAAGGATGTTGAAGATGTGGATGTTTGAGACTGAGAAGCTTGAGACTGCTGATCTGAAGAGCAACGTCCAGATTGAAGTGGAATTTCTCGTCCCCTTTAATACATCTCGACCTCAAGTCCAGACCATCCGCCAAGACCTGACCATCGCAACCTCCGCGAAATAGTCTTTCGATTTCGCAAAACATCGTTGGCCGCCATCATGCACAGCCAACCAAGCAACCAAGACGCCGACAGACTCGGCCGCGTCCCCTTCGCAGTCGGCAGCGGCAAACCGCACCACCAGCTCCCCGCGCCCTACGACTATCAGATCAAAATTTTGCGATAGCGACAACGAAAGTTTCCATGTCCGCCTTGCGCTCTGCCCAAAATCTCGCCCGTCAGGCATGTCGGGACGCTCGGCCGTGTGTGTCTCCTTCTTTCCTGTCCAGCCCGCTCGGACACTTTTCTTGTCGTTCATACAAACGTCCGCCCGTCTGCCATTCACAAGTTCGGATGAGGCCGTTTTCGCAGGCTCCCATGTCTTTTGCTCTTGATCGCCCACCAGCGGAGGTCCGCGGGAGGGGTTAAGCTTTTTGGGGGTCGTCCTGATTGAGGTAAGTAGGGTGACGACTACCCACCAAGCCGGCAAACATTAAAAGTAGAGGAGGACAGCCAACGACTCAGGCACTATGCCGGCAGACAACCGTGCATGACTCCCGCCGACGCGTGGGAAACGAAACTTGGCTTGGACTTGGCAGATAAGACACGTACACACGGGCGGCTATGTTGGGGGGACCAGAGAAAACGAGGCGGAAACTTCGGGCTCAAGAGGAACTCCTCCGTCCTGTCCCCCCTCCCCCCTACTCCATCACACATGTTTACCTCTTCCTTTCAGGGCGCACAGGCATACGCGGCAGACAATTCTAGAAACACGCGCTAGACTCCCCGTGGGCGATGTTCCCGATATTCCTAAGCATAGCCACCAAGTTTACTTTTGTTTAAGGGCCAACGACTTTGACAGAGCCCGCATCCGGGTCAAGGTGGAACCGGCATCCCACCCGCAGCTTGCGTGCAGTCGGCAATCGTAACTTTCCTGGTAGGGCAAGGAAGAAAACGAACCCGAGAGGTTGCGGCATACCGGCGATCCCGACGGCATGGTAGGCTGCGCGGGAAGCCGTCGATCATCGTGTTGGCGCGCGGTCCGCCTGGAGGGTCCCCCTCACGATCCCACCCTGCAGCCCACATCGCCGACTACCCTAATTGAACCCCAGGTTTCGGCGTTGAGCTGGGCTTCTTTCGGGTATCGACGATGCGGCGCATGTTTTTTCTGCCCTGGTTTCGTTTATCATAAGCTTGTTTTTTTGAAGAAACATGATCGGCGGAGGCTCGATCGTGAGCTAGCGGTTTCACCCCCGCCGCCGTCAACTTCCGTTGAAAGTCCATCATCGTGAAATCGGCCGCTTGACACATCGCCGACAGACAGATTGCCTTCACGCGGATGATCGACCTGCAGCTCTCCAAAGGGGGTGTCCAGCTGCCATCGTCCCCTCAAGCTTCTGCCAGTTATGCACATTATGCTTCATCCGCAAGCAAAGTTCTCACTTCCACGTACGCCTCCACGATTTGACGAACCAGCCCCTCCCGGCTCTTTCCATGTCATCAGATTAAGCTCATCCAATATCCTTGCCGCAATCTATTTATCTTCCTTAGTGTACAGCCCAGCCGGTCCACAAAGCGGGCGGCTTTGGGGGACGGACAGAACTCCCCGTTAGCCCAACCACCGCCTCCGCCTCCGCCCCGGCCACACTTTGCCCAGCGCGCGGCTGGAACCACTTTGACTTTACGAAGGGACCGTCCCAGGGTCCGGGTCTTGGTGCAGACCACGTCAGGCCAAAGCTTCCGATGCGGCGGCCCAGCGATTTAAGCTCTTGCCGGATCGATCAGGCTGCGGAGGGAGACTGCGAAGATCGTGATCCCTGGATTAGGAATGGCGTGGTGTTGCTTTGACTGCTTTCTTTTTCCTTGCTGGCGCCAAAGGCTGTTTTCTTTAGCTGAACTGTTTTCTCGTGGGATCGCCCCGTTGGGATAGAGCTCCTGTCTTCAAGCTTCGTTGATCCTCCGCTGAAGTGCACAAAAGTCGCCGCATCTCCGCGTCTCGGCCGGTCCTTGGTGGCGATGATGGCGGTTTTGAATTGGACCGGAGCAAAGCTTGAAGCGGCCTCCTCGAGTTCTGAATGGCACTGAATCCGTTAGCTTGGGTATGGTTGAATCATGTAGGAAAGCTCCGGCTTCCTTCACGATTCGCCTGCCCTTTTCGGATGATGGGCAACGCAGGTAGCGTTTGGGATTTTCGTAAGCAGCGGTCGTTGAAGTTGACTCAGGGGAAATCCGCAGACCTTTATCCTGGACCCGTGGTTGGTTCGACATACGTATGCATGACATATCACAGTACTGGCAGATCCAGTATATTGCAAATCACGAGACACAACACAAGGCTCTAGGTGCTACATTCTGGTAATCATATACTCTCCTTTTTGCTATCTCGTATATTGCCTGCTCGTCATGCCAATCTCTGTTCAAATGCCTCATACGCCTTAGAATGCCACCTGTTGCTACATTGCCAGACCGACGCAAGCCCGTGACCAAACCCAAGAGGCAACGTGCCTCCTTGTAAGTTAGGCTGGTCTAGAGCAACATTCCGTACATCGCAATCACCTAGGCGCTTCAGAGCCAGCCACACAAATCTCCAAACAGACAGGCTCTCCCGGCGCTGCCTTTTGAACCCTTCCAACTCTTCGTTGTCACAGCTTGCTGCCTGTGGGAACACCGGTTATCCTGCCGTATGACTCTAGAAGAGAGATGAAGAGGCGCATAAATCAGGCCTGCATCTGCACTTCTGTTCGTGATCCCAGGGATGATAACTGCAGGGCTCGGGCTCGTTGACCCCAGCCTCTTACGCGGCGTTCGTCCCGTTGGCGGGCGCGGTCTGGTTCGCCGGCTTCTCGAGGACTTTCGGGACGCACTTGGAATCAACGCAGGACTCCCGTAGCCCACACTGCATCATCCATAGTCAGCCACAACAGCGTTCCTGGATCTCCTCCAAACATCCGTCGTGATTGCCCCCACAGAGGCTAAGAAGGGGTGACGATTGAACACATACCACGTTATTGCATTTGCCGCAATGGCGGTCATCCTGGCGAAGATCAACACACCTACGCCTCGTGGTAGGCAAAAACCTCGCGTATGTGACGATCCACGGTTTGACTTCGCACAGCTCCATCCCTATCGCTGAGATCCTGCAGACACACGACTCCACATCCACGGGCATCTTCCCGTTATGCAAGTTCTTACAAAATTGATAGTTAGTTGCAGGTAGTTTCGGTGGTATCGGGGCATCCCCATTCACTGGGTTTCGCGGCGTTAGCACCTCCTCATAAAGTACAGCCAAGGTGATGGTTTGAGGGGACAGGTTTACCCGGCTGACTGGCGACCCCGACCGCGGTGCAGAGATACGCTATGAGTGTAACGGCGCGCATTTCGGGCTCTTGTCTTGGTAAACGGCTTCGTGATGGGTAGTTTTGATGATAACTTGGTACAGCAGTGAGCGTACAGGTGGCAGGATATTATGCCTGCTGCTATGAGGGCCTCTTTGGTTCAGCTCTCTGGTTGGGGAGAAATGGGTCGTTTGGGTGGCTTACACGGCATGGCTGACACTGAGGTCCTGCTTACTGGTAGGTTCGATAGAGAGGTCAATATAAGAACTCTAGCAACTTAGAAGTTATGCCCCGGTACGGGTTGGATGATGATCTCAACTAGGATGCCTGTTCAACTGTTTGCTGAGCGACTCACGTTGTCATCCAAATCCAGCCAGTGTCAAGGTGTCTGCCCCTGAGCTGCCGATCCAGGCTGAAGGTTTCATATATTGGTCCAACATGGAGAAGTCAAGTGCCACGTGCGCATCTTTGTCAATAATGTAAATTAAAAGTCATGCTGAACCAACCTCTTGAAATGCAGCAGGTGACAGATTTGCAGTATCACACGAATATTGCACCCACGTGAACTTACCGTAGCCATATTGCGGGGGCTGCGGCCCGTACCAGAACGGCGACATCACGGTACATGTCCGGAATCTTGTAATGTGAATCAAAAGTGCCGCAGAGCAGTCTTGTAGCAGGCACTTGATCATGGTTTATTGCTTCCCAATTTCTTCATCGCCACAAGTAATATGTCAGAAGCACGATGATCAAGCCATTCAAGGATGCTGTCTTGCGAGTATATTGGATAGGTATGCTTCCAAAGAAACACCTGGATGGCATGCAGTGGGTTCTGTTATAAACAGCTGAGATCTCCATAAAGTGAGGCTTCTTTACCTTAACCTTCTGCCCAGGCTTTGGCAGTCATTATTGTCAACTCACAGCTTTACGGAAAAGTCTTAAACATTGAAAGTCAACAAACAGCCAGCATTATGTAGTATCATGGTTTGCAGTTGCCAGTTCCATTGACCAATGGGCATCATCACTGTTACTCAATCACCAATCTCGGCCAAAGTCTTGGCTGTGATGTACCACCAATAGCATCAACCAGACATCAGGCGATGAATCTGAAGTAACCTAGACATCCCAGGCTTGTCCAGAGATAAGGTGTGGCAAGTAGACAACGTCGATCTGAAGCGGTCGAGCTGGTTTTGAAACTTTCAGCTGACAGCCATTTTCGCTGATCACCTTGCTTGGCGTGGGACAAAAGTGTGAGGTCGAGCCGTTGGTCAGCACGTCAGATATGCCAAGGGCCAAGAAGCGCCCCAAGCCTTTCTTTCACGGGTGGAGGAGGGCGTCGATGCAGAATGCAGACACAAGCAAAAACCAAGCAAACGGACCCTTGAGAAATGCGGCCTGGGCCCTCTTTGACCGCATCGACACAGATCCAGCGGGGTTTTCTCTCCTTTGCTGTAGGATGACGGCGTTGAAACCGACGACGGACAAATGATAGAGGCTGGAGTGGACTCTGGAGGTGCCGCCCCCAACCACGCGAAGGGGCATATGCCATCATCCAAGCCTTGGGTGCATGCATAGTGCCGTAATTCAAGCTCATGGGAAGCCGTGGAGCAAACGCTTCGGAAGGACAAGACGGACAAGACGGATGATGGAGGATGGTGGAAGGCTTAGGTCGTGATGCCGGCGCTGATCATCGTTGCAGGCACGTTTTGGTGGTGTGCCGTGTCTCGAGGCGGCTGTTTGTGTCGGCCGGCGACATGTGGCCAGCAGGTGGTTTGTCTCATTCTCCAGATTACCGCAAACGGGGGTAGGCCACTAGAATCGCAGAATGCGTTGATGGTCTGACGATATCGAAAGACGGCGGCTCCGAGGGAGTGGTTCGGAGGCGATAGCGCGGGGTGTAAGATCGGTGACGGCATTGGAGGGAACTGGAATCATCTCGTAAGAGGACCACGGGGACGGTTTCTAGATGCGACCTGGGTATCGACGGTTCGAAGGGGCCAAGCCGACGGGAGGCGAAATGTTTCGTTGCCAAGAGCGTTCGACCGAACCTGTCTGGCGGTTTGGTCCGAGCCAAAGGAGACCAGGAAACCCGAGACGAGTGAGAGAGCAAGACGGGAGCGCGGCTAGGTTGGACCTCCTACGTCACTTGGCTGGTCCACACCATCTTGCGCGGTCGCGAGAGCCAAGCGCTTGGCGACTCCACCACAATGCTTGTGATTGTGTCAGACCATGCGGAGAACAAAAATCGAGGACGACGAAGAACTGGAATTTGGGCCAGTTGCTTGGTGATGGAGGGCGAGGAATCTTGAGATCAAAGAAACGAACAGCCGCCGGGAGCGATATTCTGTGTGAGGCGGCCGGGATAGTGGTCGCGCGGTAGGCGGGAGGTGAAGGTGATTGGCGATGTACGGCGAGCCGGCGACCGTCGGGCGGCTCAAATGAGGGAAACCGACAGCTGGGATCAGCAATAGCGCTTGGATCGTCGACGCGCCCCTCTGTACTCCGAATCCCCTCAATAACGTCTGTGTGACCTGGAGCAGTTGGTCGCTTGGTTCGAATCGTAGAAGCAGCTCAAAATTTGCGTGTGTCTGGTCCGAATTGGGGCGTCATTAGTGGTCAATTGGTGCCGTGTGTCGTCGGGGTCCCGTATGCGGCGCCTGCGACATGGCATGATGGCATCTGGATAAAATCGAAAACCCAGAGTCTGGAATGTCTAGCCCGCGGCCCAGCAACCGTCATCCCACGTTGGAGCGAATCCAACGTTGTTGAGTCGTAGGACAAGACTTGCCAAGGGTACGCCAAGTAGCCAAGTAGAGCCGGCGCAGGCAAAGTCGCAGCGGTGGGTGGCCATCATGTCCATACGAGGCCGCACGCGCAGCGACGAGCGAGGGGTCGTGTGCGTCGTATTTCTGGCAATTCGACACTCCATCTGCGACTTGCGCGGGGCATGGCAGGAATCCGCGGGTAACGAAGGAAGTCGGCGATAATCGAGATAGCCATCGCCGTCAACCGGAAGGCGGTTTCTTTTTCGTCGAACCACCCCGGAATCACGGCGGTGCCCGTCGGTAGTTGTCACCCGGAGCTGTGAAATTTCTGCCCACCATGTGCTCCCTGCTTCGCCCGGCTGCCCAGGCCCCAGGAGTTCGTCGCGTTGAACTTGTGAATCCCGACCGGGCTGCGGTCGCGCGTTTGACAGCGTGGTGTGTTGAGGTGAGGTCTTGGCAGCGGAGGGAGCAGGCGAAAAGTGACTGAATAGTGGCGTGCCGGTGGCTGTCCGGTGTCGCTCCGCCGGGCGGAATTTGAAATTCAATCTTGGACGACCGTAAACTATCGCCGCTCCGTCAGCCTGTCAGATGGCCTGAATGGGTCGCCGTCTGGGTCAGCTGACGCGTACACGTGATATCAAACCTTGTTGCAAGAGTCAGACAAGGCAAATTGAGTTCTCCAAGGGCAATCCACCGAAACCAGGCATCTGGTGTGCAAGGAGGTGGTCGATTGTGTTTCGGGGGCTTTTTGTTGAGGAAGAGTCGACGACATGCAACATGGAACTTGTTCCATTTTTTTTTTCTTACTGACTCTGAGAAGTGAGAAGGTGCAACGCAAACAGCCAAACAGAAAAAACACAGCACCTCGTCCAGCGGCTCTCAGTGGTTGCTGTGGGTTCTCGCAGCAGCCAAGGCGCTAATCATCGCCCCTTGCGACGTCTACACAGGCGGCCAGCCCGCTGAGGTGCGTAAGTACCGTGGCTATACTTCTTGGCTGTCAAGGTACCTCCACCCACTGTAATGCACGCTGGAGCTCCCAAGCCTGAGCCAAGAAGCAGAGGGATCACAGCAGGTGGAGGCAGCAGCCAATCACACAACACAGATAGCCCCCAGACCCCGCCGGTATCGCCGACCGTCCGTGCGCCATCGAGGCAGACCAGGTGCTCTGGCACGTGATGGACCTTCCCCATGGCGCAGTCGCGGTTTGCCATTGGCTCTTCGCGTCAAATAACCTTATTCGCCGAGAAGGAGCCAATGGCGTCACCAGAGACTGTCGCAGCTGCCGTCATATCGTACGTCCTGCAGCGCGGCACTCTGTTTTCTGCAAGCTGCGATTCCGGGCTCCGTTCGGTTCCAGATCGATTGATGCTCCGTCTGGAGACGCCGTTCTGGCTCGTGGTTCGTCCCTTCGCCAGTCGTGGCGTAGGTAACCTCTGGGTGTCAAACTCAGTGTTGTGCGACATCTGTCAGCCTGGACGGTGGTCCCTCATTCGTCGTTTGTGTCACCGAAAAAGCAAACGGATTCAACCGCAGCAATGAGAGTGGAAGAGGCACATTCTGAGTCTCCCATCATTTGATGAGGCACGTCTCAATGGCCATGCATGTCTCTCTTCCCCGGGCTGGTCCCCTCCTCCCCGCTCCTACCTTCCCTTCTCCCCGGCTGCCGTCCTTCGCTCTTTCCCTGGGGTAGGTAGATACCGCTGATACGGCAGCAGCGCCTTCCCGTCCATCACAGAAAGTACCCATCACGAGAAGGAGGTACCTTCCTCCAAGTCAAGGTCGCGCCTTCCTGACCCACCCTGAGCCGGTCCCCACTTCCTCTGCGGTGCCCCACTCCCGTCCACGCCGCTTCCCTCCGCCAAGAGCTCCGCCAAGGTCATCGTCACCCGAGAACCACCACCAACCGGTCCGTCTCTGTCTTCTGTTTTCTTCTCCAAATTCTTGCGCTGGAACCGTCTCCAAAGCCAAGAAGCTCACCACCCTTGCGTACTTCTTTGCTCAGAGGTCTTTTGCCAAGTTGAAATCCCTTGTCTACCGTCTTGGTCAACGTCTTGATGCCCAATCATAGCCTTCCAGTCGGCACAATGACCGAATGCCTCGCTACTCACGCCTCTCACGCCTCCAGAGGCTGGATGAAGGGGGGCGTGTTATCATCTTGCCCAGCCTTGGCGTCTCCCAGATTTTTTTTCCCAATCCTAGAAACCTTGTGAGCCACAAGTCTGAAGCTTCCGAAGGTTTCTAAACCTTCCCCGTCAGCCAAGTCTACCCATCGCGTCGCTGTCCTGCTATAAAGGTAGCCTTGTTCCCCGTTGCTCTCGACGTCCGGGTCTAGACTTCTCGTCAACATACTTCTCTCCACTGCGAAGAAGCTTCTTGGTTTTCAAAGCCAATCTTTCTTTTGACCTCACCCACCACACGAGGCCAATCTCTATCGCGACATCCATCGTTCGTTTTTTCAAGCGTTCCGACCACACACCTTCCCCGTACATGGAAACCAATTGAACCACCTTTCCCGTCGTCGCCAGCAGAGACTCGACATCATGTCTGGTGACTACCCGAAGCACCCCTTCCTCCTGTCGGTCGACGAGACCGCAAAGGCCCTGGGAGTCGACGTCGACAAGGGATTGTCGTCCCAGCAGGTCCAGGAGGCCCAGCAAAAGTACCCCGAAAATGAGTTCGAAGTCGGCGATTCGGTGCCATGGTACACCATTCTCAGCAAGCAGATCTTCAATGCCATGGTGCTGGTCCTCATCTTCGCCATGATTCTGAGTTTCGCAATCAACGACTACATCGAGGGCGGCGTTCTCGCATTCGTCATCGTCGCCAACGTCACCATCGGATTCTGGCAAGAGTATCGCGCTGAAAAGCGAATGGACGCGCTGCGCTCTCTGTCTGCACCTTCCGCCAATGTTTTGCGCGACGGCAAGACGCAGGTTATCCCCAAGTATGTACACGCATGCGCACGCGCGCAGTTCCCCCACTTTGCCTTCTTGGCTTTCGGCCATCTTGGCTTCCTCTTCTTGGCGCACCGCTGACCCGTGATACAGTGCTCAAGTCGTTCCCGGTGACATCATCCTGCTGAAGATGGGTGATACCGTGCCCGCAGATATGCGCATGTTCGAGGCTATGAACCTGTCCTGCGACGAGCAGTCCCTGACTGGTGAAGCCGCTCCCGTCGACAAGACCACCGAAGCCAACATTGTGGTCCCCGGTACCGAGAAGCCCGCCACCGAGGAGGGTGAAGTGGGCATTGGCGACCGTTTCAACATCTGCTATGCCACCACCATTATCCGAAAGGGCCGTGGTCGCGGCATTGTCATCGCTACTGGAATGCAGACCGAGGTCGGCAAGATCGCTGCCTCTACCCAGAAGAAGGTCCGCAAGCCTGGCCGCTCCATGAACTACAAGAAGTACGGCAAGCGTCAGCCTGTTGTCGGTCTTACGAAGCGTGTCTACGATGCAGTTGGCAAGTTTTTGGGTCTTACCGAGGGTACTCCTCTGCAGCGCAAGCTTGCTGCTCTGGCCTACCTGCTCTTCGGCTGTGCCATCATCTTGGCCATGATCGTCTTTGGTGCCCACAAGTTTGACGTTACTGGTGAAGTTATCATCTACGCCGTGTCGCTTGGTATTGCCATTATTCCCGAATCTCTCGTTGCGTAAGTCCTCCTGCCAGCCTTCGAAGAAATGTGTCTAACAATTTGACAGCGTCCTCACCATCACCATGGTTGTTGCCGTCACTGTCATGCGCAAGGCGAACGTCGTTGTCCGAGACTTGTCCGCTCTGGAAGCCCTCGGCGGTGTCACCAACATTTGCTCCGACAAGACTGGTACCCTTACCCAGGGTGCCATGATTGTTCGCAAGGCCTGGCTCCCCATGTCCCACACCTACACTGTCCGCGACTCCCAGAACCCCTCCGACCCTACCAAGGGCAAGGTCACCTACACCGAGTCCAAGGAGGAGGAGAAGATTGACGAAGCACCCAAGCGTGACTACGACCAGGAGCGTTCTGCCGCTGTTCTCAAGTTCGACGTCCCCGAGGAGAAGCTCCAAAACAAGCAGCCCGCCAAGGCACCCGAGCCTGAGGTCGACGCTGAGATGACCCCACCCCTGAAGGCCTTCCTTCTGTCCTCCGCTCTTTGCAACCTGGCCACCGTTCGATATGATGAGGACGAGGCCAAGTGGCAAACTACCGGCGAGCCTACCGAGATTGCGCTTCAGGTCTTTTCCCACCGTTTCAAGCTTGGCAAGAAGTTCCTTGAGGGCAAGGGCTGGCATCAGTTGGCTGAGTTCCCCTTCGACAGTTCCATCAAGCGCATGTCAGTTATCTACGATATTCCCCAGGATGATGAGACTGCCGACATCTGGGGCCACGACAACAGCCTGGTCTTCACCAAGGGCGCCGTTGAGCGTATCCTGGATCTTTGCACCCATCTCGGCTTCGGCGACGCTAAGCAGGAGCTTACTGAGGAGCTCAAGGGACAGGTACTCGAGCAGATGAACAATCTTGCTTCTCAGGGTCAGCGTGTTCTTGCCATTGGATACCGTGATTGGAATGGCAAGTTCACCACCAACCAGTCTACCGTCCCCACCGAAAAGGAAGAGGAGCTCCGCGGAGAGGTTGAGCAGGGCCTTACTTTGCTCGGTCTTGCTGGTATCTACGACCCTCCTCGTCGCGAGACCAAGCCGTCCATCGCCGAATGCTCCACCGCCGGTATCAAGGTTCACATGCTCACGGGTGACCACCCCGAGACTGCCAAGGCTATTGCGAAGGAAGTCGGCATCATCCCCAAGAACCTCGGCGTCCTACCCGATAGCATCGCCAAGGCTGTTGTTCAGAAGGCCACCGACTTTGACAAGATGACCGACGCTGAGATTGACGCTCTTGAGGAACTGCCTCTCGTCATCGCTCGTTGCGCTCCCGAGACCAAGACTCGCATGATTGACGCCCTCCGTCGTCGCAATGCCTTCATGGCCATGACTGGTGATGGTGTCAACGATGCCCCCTCCCTTGCTCGTGCTGATGTTGGTATTGCCATGGGTTCCGGTTCTGACGTCGCCAAGTCTGCCTCCAAGATCGTGCTCACTGACGACAAGTTCAACTCTATTGTTGCTGCTATTCGCCAGGGTCGTCGCATGTTCGACAACATCCAGAAGTTCATCCTCCACTTGCTCAGCTCCAACGTTGGTGAAGTCATCCTCCTGGTATGCGGTCTTGCCTTCCGGGACAGTGACTCTCTCTCCGTTTTCCCCATCTCGCCTCTCGAGATTCTCTGGATCAACATGGTTACTTCGTCTTTCCCTGCCTTTGGTCTCGGTCGTGAGGAAGCTGCCGCTGATGTCATGCGCAAGCCCCCTCAGAACAAGAAGCGCGGTGTCTTCACCAACCAGATTCTTGTGGATATGGTTGTTTACGGTATCATCATGGGCGCGCTGACCATGTGCACCTTCGTCATCATTGTTTGGGGAGCCAACGACGGCAACCTTGGTTCTGCTTGCAACAAGGAGTTCAGCGAGGCGTGCCGTCCTGTCTTCCGTGCCCGTGCTGCCGTCTTTGCCGAACTTACTTGGATCATTCTCATCTCCGCCTGGGAGTTTAAGAACCTGCGCCGCTCCATGTTCCGCCTGAACCCCGAGGACCCCAGCAAGTTCCCCCTCTTCAAGGACCTCTACGCCAACAAGTTCCTCTTCTGGGCTGTTGTCCTCGGTGCTCTCTCTGTCTTCCCCGTTGTTTACATCCCCCAGCTTAACACCAAGTTGTTCAAGCACGTTGGCATCACCTGGGAGTGGGGCATTTCCGTCGGCTTCACCATCCTCTACGTCGTCGGTGTCGAGGCCTGGAAGTTCGTCAAGCGTACCTTCCACTTGCTCGAGGACCATAAGGTTGTCCGCGGCGCCTTCAGCCAGGGTGGTGAGGAAGAGGGCCGCGACTTCAAGAAGACCATGACCATGTCCAGCTTCAAGAGTTGGGCCTCCTTCGGTCGCAAGGACACCGGCGAGTCCACCGGCCGCCGCAGCCGCTCCCAGATGCGCACCAACACCAACCTGTCGGGCGACACCCGCACCGGCGAGGGCTCTCCCAACACCAGCGCGGACGACAAGGTCTGAATTGTTTGAATTTTGAGATACCGAAACTGCATTTGTTGAGTTTGTGTCAAAGTTTTATTGACATATTTGTGCGAAACAAGAGTACATGATACCACTATCACGAAGATGATACGTTGCATGAGAAGAAGCTAGAAGCTAGAGTCATGATTCAACGGCTGATACCCAGAGGTGAAGGAGGGTATGTCGAGTCGAGAGATGAGGGACAGTCGAGCGGGCCTTGAAGGGGCCTCGCATCATGACGTGAAGATTTGCATCGAGGTGGAGGAGGGAATTGGTTGTCTTGTCGTTTTAATAGGATGTACCTAATAATCAAATTCTGCCGATGTACTTGTCGTTGCTTCTTCGCATGTGTGTGATCACTCTGGTATTCGTGTGCCAGTACGGATATTTCTGATGTCGTCACCACTGCTGTCATCGTCCGGTCCTGAGAATGAGACACTGTCTGCTACGATACATCATCTCCCATAAATGCTCGACATCTGAAAAGCGTACTTGTCTTGGGATCATCGTAAGACTATATGAAGGTCTTCGATTCATCTTTTCTCTCTCCTCCCACGGACAAACAAAATTGTAACCGACAAAATCCACGAAGAATCAATGGCTTTGGTGACATGCCCTCGGATATTCGGAGCTCAGGTGGTTGTTCCAGACTTCGTCACTTGAGTTGGTCTAGATCATGAAGTGACAAGGGACATTATTATTTCTCTCTGTTCGTCGTTACTTCCAATGTATCGCCCCCATTTCATGATGGCAGAGGTGAGTGGTAAGGTCAAATGCAGGTACGGCGGCGCTGCCTGGGGTGATGCGGCTCCATCAGAGCCGACAGCATGGTCGCACGGTCCCATTCAGAAGGCACTCCGTTCGGAAGGTACCTTGCATCATTCAGCCACATGCCAACCTCAATTTCTCGTTGTCGGGTGTGAGATTTCGTTGAGCGTCGCATTTATTTTGATGGCGGAGGTGCGATGTCAAGGTTGCCTCCGAGACTGGAGACCTGATGGTGACTATAGGTACTACCAGCGGGAGATAACTTTCAGCTAGAACGAAACTTTGAAGTAAGAAAGATCGTTTGACTAAATACTCTCGCTGTCCAAGGGAATTGCAGTAGATGGCGCTGAGGTGTCATGCCGTCGCCGCCCAAAGCCCAAAGGACGGAAGGCTCAACAAATTGACGACTTGTTTTACAGGTATAAGTTATTGAGTTTCACTTTAATAAACTGTAAGCAGTTATTCCCATGCGGTATTTAACCTTGCTTGCCTTACTCAGTGTAGGTAGGCGAACCACTTATCACAAGTATCATGCGCCTTTGCGACATCATGTTGTCATTCAAGCTGTCATCGCGTCGGAAATACGTTATAAAGCTGAGGTATCTAAGGCAGACTATGAGCAGAGTCTCTCTTATTGTGTTACTTCTGTCTTCGGTGTTGAATATGGTCTATAGTCTTGCTGCCTAGGCTGCGATAGACTGGCTGCGCTGCACATAAGCAGGATATGCAGACAGTGTGGCGATCCAGGGCGTGAAATGGAACCGTGTCAAATCATCTTTGATAGGAATATCAATTCTCAACAGGTCTGGGGGTATACTCTGACAAAATATCGGGCGCTTTAGACCACAGCTCGGTTAGCTTGGCACGCCTGCTTCGCCATGCGTCTTCAGCCGCTCCTGCAGTACACGCTTCGATGCCTCATTGGACGACGTATCACAGGAAGCTTCTTGATTGGGAGACGACATTCTAGCTTGACAGATTCTGCCATGTCCCAATGGTATTTGCTCACCTGACCCTGCACAGCCCAGCCGCACACCGAACAGCCCGTTTTCTGTGCGGGAAATTCTGCTCCGGCGCTTATTTATACCCTATTTCTTTTTTTGCATCCTCGCCCGTTCACCTCACTCCTCTTTGCTCAGCGTAGTGGATACTGTGTAGCATGTCGTGTAGCGTGCTCAACACAATATGGATCCCGTATCAGCGTTTGGCCTAGCTGTCAATGTATTGGCGGTCGTCGACTTCTCCAAGACTTTCCTCGAGGTCTTGAAGCAGGTCAAGGATGCTGGTTCGTCGGCCGCGACACAAGACATCGTCAGCATTAGCCGCAGCCTTCAAGCATCATGCGTAAAGATCAAGCTCCCTACGTCGGTTGGAACCGACGACAAGGTGACTTTCCCCGAAATCCGTTCATTGTGGTTTAGCTAAGCATTGTGTCAGGCTTTCATGAACCTGATTGAGGAGTGTCAAAATCTAGCAGAAGAACTGATCCGCCTCGTGGAAAAGATCTCTACGGCAGGCTCGAGTGATCTGATGAAGAGGATCAAAGTCACGGCTCTTACCATGTGGAGTCATAGTAAGATTGAGGAGAAGAAAGAGCGGTTGAGGGCCATTCGCGGGCAGCTGTTGTTCAACATCGTTGTTCCCATGGCCGCAACAGTCCACCAAATCCCCGACATGACAGCGATCGACACCCAGACCCGAACTCTGCTAGATGAGATAAAAGCAGGCCAAGACGCAAATGCCGCCTTAGAGAGGCGTCTTCGCGCTTTTCACGAAGAGTACGCCACCGTTCAGGCCGAGCGACACACCGAGATTGTCTCAATACTGAATGACATTCGGGGCTCAAAGTCACAACCGGTCACCTCTACAACGGCAGATTGCAATGATAAGTCCAAGCAACTTATTCTGAAGGACTTACTCAACTTCCTCTACTTTCCTCAAGAAGTTGACCGCTTCTATGACATCAAACCCGCTCACAAGGGTACATTCGAGTGGGTTTACAGCGAGCCTCGATCAGGTGCAAACAGAGCAACATGGGCAAACTTCCACGAATGGCTGCGAAATGATTCTGGCATCTACTGGATATCTGGAAAGGCTGGGTCGGGCAAGTCGACGCTCATGAAATTGATCGGCACTGACGAGAGGACTCGCCAGCCGCTTCTGGAATGGAGCGCCGGTAGCCGTCTCCTAATCTTGTCGTTCTACTTCTGGAATCCGGGTACACCGCTACAAAAGTCGCTGGAGGGATTACTGCGATCTATTATTTCGCAGGCTCTCAAGGAATGCCCCGAGCTTGCCGAAAGGTTGTTTCCTGACCGGTTCGAACGACGTACTGGCGACCGTCAAGCTCCGACTTTGCAAGAACTTAAACGAGCATTTGCTTTCTTGACGGCCAGAGGGCTGACTGATGCCTTTAGTAAGCCCATAAGATTGTTTCTTTTCATTGACGGGCTTGATGAATTTGACGCTGGATCAATGAGTCTCGGAGATCTGGGAACGATATTCAAAGAGGCAACACAGTCACCATTCTTCAAGGCTGTCTTGTCTAGTCGACCCGAAAACGCATTTGAGGAAGCTTTCAATAACTGTCCCAAATTGAGGCTCCACTTCCTAACGCATAACGACGTCGTCCATTACGTCAACGAAAACCTCCGTGATCATCCAAGAATGATTCAACTTGTACGTCGAGCCCCGAAAGAATCAGCTAGCCTTATTCAAGAGATCGTCGAAGCCGCTGAGGGTGTATTTCTCTGGGTCAAAGTGGTTGTGAGGTCTCTGCTGGAAGGCCTTCAAAACCATGACGAGATAGTGACATTGACCGAGAGATTGCGCGAGCTACCCACCGACCTCGAAGATCTGTTCCGGATTATGCTTCACCGCGTTCCTCACAGGTACAAACAGACAATGTCTAAGACTTTTCAACTTATGCGGTGCATCTCTGAACTCCAGTCTCGTGCCCAAAGTCGACATTTTTGGGAGGTTCTGCCGTTGACATTCTTGGGTTTGACGGCCTTGGGTTTGAAATTCGCACTTCTCGACGCCAAGACGGTTTTGCAAGCCGAGACGTGCCAGCTTTCTGTGGAGAGGGCTTCTGAGGAGATACATTCCATCGGGGCACAGATCAAAGTTTCCTGCTCCGGCTTGATTGAGCTTAGAGGTTACAGTGGGTGTAGCCCCTTCAAACCTCCTGTCGAGTCCGAACTCACAACAGAAGCTGCGAAAGAGATCAACTCTTCCATCACAAATGACTTGGATGACCCGCAAATACATTTCATCCACCGGTCCATAACGGAGTACCTATACAAAGAAGATGTGTGGAGTAACATTCTTGCACAAGCCGAAAAGGATTTTCAACCTCAAGCCGCGTTCCTTCAAGGTCTAGTCATGCAGGCCAAAACATACCCATACCGCGACCGCGAAGAATTTTGTTTCAATTTAGCTTGGGAAATACTTTCCACCGCATTCTAAACCGCTTACACCATGGAACAAGAACATGGGACAGACCAGCTAGAGATGTTGAATGCTCTGGAGATCTCGCTGACTGCTAGATGTGGGTTTGAGTGGTGGGACACCTACGAAGAGGGCCATGACAGACCAGTTAATTGGCACAACAACTTTTTCGCATTCACAGTTCACTATGGTCTAAGTCACTATGTTCGATCCAGGCTTCGCAGCCGTGGTCAGCAACCCATTCACAAACCTGGTCGGCCGCTTCTAGACTACGCTTGCAGACCGCCAGGACTACAGTATCAAGTGTGGTGGAGGGCTCCGGATGCGCGGATCGTAAAGGCTCTCTTGCAGCATGGCGCGGATCCTAACAAAAGGTTCAATAAATTCAGTCCTTGGCAGAATGCATGGTACAGTTTACGACACGGTGCAGGGCCTTGGAATGGTCCAATGCCCCAAATCCTACCGATCCTCGAGGTTTTACTCGCAAGCGGTGCAGATCCGAACGCGTATATCGAATACTCGAAGCGGCTCTCGAAAGGCGTTTTTGAAGATCGTCGCCTCTCTGTTCTTCTCGTAGCTACAGAGATCCAAAGCAAATACAGGAAGATCCGGTACGGCGTTAAAATTAATGCCGAGGGCGACGTTGAGAATGGCGACGAGGGTCAGGAAGAAGATGATAATGACGATGACAAAGACTACGATACTAGCGACGAGGCTATTGGCTACCAAGGAATATGCAGACTAATTAAAGAATTACGGAAGAAAGGTGCGAAGGGTAAGGAATGGCTGAAGGTGGATGGGGTCTTCGTACGTCAAGGCTCTAGCAGTTGGATTGCTCGGGGGAGAGCTCTCCAGGCACGACCTAATTGTGTACTACTCTGAAATTTGCCACCAAGGGGAACATTGAGTGTGGTCCTAAAAGCTCAACGTTCCGAGTCGCATATGTCACCATCACTAGAAGGCGTGAAAGATATGCTCATAGCCGCATACGCTAGTTCGAAGCCCAAATGTTGCGGGTTCGTCATTAAAATTCTCAATGACCAGTTGATCCATGTCCTGAAGTTGCGAATAATGAATGAGCTGGTAGTGAGCGTGCTCCTAATTAGAGCATGTTGTTCACAAACATTTTCGTCTTTGTTAGTAGCTTCTTTTGACAACCCATCCTTCTGAGTGCAGTAATAATATTTCTTATCTTTGCATCACCCAGCATACCTTATCATGCCTAATAACTCTGACTCGTTGACGGGCGGCACTGCGGAGGAATTGCCCGAACATGATGATGCTTGTATACTGTTGCGAGGATTTCGGAAAACAAAGTGCGGACTAAGCGGATTTCAGCGCTTATTCAAAATAACCCGGAGCACTCATGCATGTATTTGGTTAGTCGTTGGCCAATTCGCGTTTCAGTTGGGAGCTGCTTACGACTACAAAAGGTTACCGTAGTTGAGGAAGCCTAGCAGACGTTCGATTCCCTGACTCAAGTTCAACCCTCATCCAAACCGCTTCTCACATTGCCCAAGCTTCTCACATAAGTCATGATCAACTGTAGGTCCAATTGTGGCCGCCGGACAAATAGTATAGTCTAAATCGCACTTAGCCGTAAGTCATTCGTTCGGAGAGATAAGACTGGCCCACAATGACTATCTTGCGCATGGTGAAGCGTAGACACTACTGAAAGCATCTTGCGATTTAACTCAATCGAGGTACCGGCATCCTCCTTCCAAAAGCACTCCGAAAGGGAAAACCTCTCCGTATGTTAACTCCCGATGGTAACTTCCGACGCAATGAGATCTAGCAACGATGGACAAGGTGTGCCGTGACTGCTCTCATTGAACTTGACAGATAAGCATATAAGAGGAGCGAACTCCTCGCCCAGAAACGAAAACGAGCGACCAGTCTGCACAGCTCTGACAATTCTCTGAGAAACAAGACTTCCAACAAAAGCCCGTTTCTAAAGGACAATGTACTCTCGAAATCTCCTCTTCTTCCTACTCGCTGTTCCCTTCACAGCTGCAGTCCCTGTCGCCGAGCAGAAGCACAATGGGAAGCCCATCCAGTACGTTGTCTCTCTTCTCTCTTATTTTATCCTACCCGTTGCGTTTTAACGGAAATGCTTGATCCTCCATCGCTCTTTATTGACCACGTTGATTTGTAGCTAACATCGTGCCAGCGTGAAAGTTCCCGGCATGGGGACGGGTACCTATTATCCGGGAGACCACGGCCATGACGGAAATGTGGCGGTGTATAATCTTGCCCACTATGGCAATGTAAACGGCCCCAAGAAAGGAGGTAAACCGTGAATAAGACAAACCATTTCCAGATGGAGGGCTACAGTCTATGGGCTAAACATGAAGTTGCCAATCAAGTACAGAAAAGATACAGACAAAAGAGAAAACTTCCATCAAACTGCCTTTTGCTTGAGTCTTTCAAATATCTAAATGCCAACTTCGCCCATCAGCATTTGTCGGCGTTCACTGATCAACTTGCATTTACTGGCCTTGAGAGGTCATCGGGGTGCTTTAACACGCGCGACGTCCTACAATTCGGAACCGTTAGTGAGAAATGCATCCAAGATGATTGAAGGGTCCATCGGCAGAAAATATCTCCCAAACCTAAGGTAATGTATGTATTCTAGACGATTTCAACGCCAAACTTCGACTGGGTTGTGGTTGTCACAGCTGTATATGCTTCTTGGGTTCAAGACGTAGGGGATCACCTGCGGTAAGACAAAGGATGCAATTAAGATACACCTATGATCGATCCATGGATAGCATTTATCTCATCAAGCCTCGTCAAGTAGCTGACATCCATGGATCTCGGTCCTCGGATAGCAAAACGAAAAGTGGACCGGACTCCAATTGACTTTGGCTGAGTAATCGTCACCCGCGCAATATTATGTTGCGAAATATCACGCTTGAGGTAGCAAAAAGGCAAAAGAAACAGATCATAACGATTTGTGAACTAGGATGGACGGGCAGGTGATCGAAACCTGGACCTTCCGCAGACATCGCTGAGGATATGCAAAGCGGACGCTCTACCACTGAGCTACACGCCCATTTCTAAGGTGATGGCTTCGATGGAGCATCGGAACCGGTTGGGAAATCCGCGCCCAATTGGAGATCAAGGTGCTGGCTTTGCGGGCTGCAGGCGAGTCTGAATTCGGCCGGGGAAATGGTTCTGTGGATTCCGCGGGTGGACTCGCGACGCAGTGGAATGGAACCCCTCACTTTGTGCTCCCCCACTTGGTGCAAGCGCAGAGAATGAGAGCGGGAGCAGTGAGGAGTTGCGACATTTGCAAGATGCCCTACGCTTAGTGATACTTAGTGTGTGAATTCTGCATGCCGCTCAACAAATCACACCGAGCGGGGCTCAGCCCCGTCACTCCCCTTGGTGTAGTTGGTTTATCACGTTCGACTGTAATGGTTTCATTGTCATCGAAAGGTCTCTAGTTCGATTCTGGAAGGGGAGAACCAATTCTTTTGCATTTTTGCTGATTTGATTCCCACCATCCGCCACTGTTGGACTTCGATGACCATTTAATACTTTTGTCGTCTAGCACATGCGACCGGGACGGTCCGATTGATTTCGCTGTGGTCTCAAACTCAATTGCCCCTCATTCTCGCTGGCGACGTGACAGTGGCATCTATCATATTTCGGCTCTCATTCCTGACGTTCTGGGCGAAGTATTGTACTCAGACATCTCTGCTACTTTCATTCCAATCTCTCTGCCCCATCCCGCCGTCAACGTCGAACCCCTCTTTTCTGGCATCCTTTACAGCTTGCCTTGCCTCTTGCTGCTCTTGTTTCTTCCTGCTCGTCATTAGCAATATCCTGGGATCCTCTAGTCGCCAATAAACTCACTTCTCGAGACCACTTGCGTAATCGTCAAACTGCACGTCCTGCCCGGGGACCTTCTGCGCCCCGCTCTTCCGATCGACGGCATCCGCAACCTTGCCTTCCGCCAGAGTCTCCATCTGCTCGGCCTCAACATTCGGGTTCTCCGGCCCTCGGCTTGCGCCTGTGCTGCTGTATGCCGTGTTGCGCTGCTCCGTGGCATCGACGGGGCCAGAGGAGTGCACACCCTGGCCTAGGGAGCTGGGCACCGCATCTTCGGCGGACCGCGACTGCGACTGTGGGAATGGTGTGCGGCCGAGAACTGCATCGCGTGCGCTCGACTCGCTTTGCTGTGCAGCTGCATTCTCGGCAGGGTTGCGGGATATTGGGTTCGAGGATGTGGTGTAGGCCTCGGCCTTGGGCGGTTGAGATGATGTTGAGGATGACATCGTAATGGGCTGTCAGTGCTAATATCTTACTAGGTTCGTAATGATTGAGTTCTTGGCTTAAGATATGAAAGTCTTGAGAATATGACCAAAGCAGATATCTTCAGAATGAATCGTTGAAGACATGACGCTGGTGCAGTATAACTTGGGAAAGCTGCGCTCATATCAGTGACAGATCGATGACGTCGGCGGGCGGGCGATTTCAGATCGGCGCTTGTCGGCATGGGCAGATCTGAATGACAGCGGCTACATCCCCAAGGCCGGGCCCATCATCGTCATCGCGGGCCACAATCAATTGTTCTTCTTTATCAGCAGCAATTGCCATGAAATCTCAGCAAGGTGAGTAGATACGGAGCCCAGGGGCTAGCCACACTCCAGCCACCATGTTCTTGAGCCACGACGCCCAAGACTCCCAAGTTGCTCTCGACCCCGCGCACATGGCAAGCAATGCACATTCCAATCTTCAACGAGTCGCGTTTCTCAGAATTGAGACGAAATATCTCCGCAGCCCGGGCAAATCCCTCTGAAAGTATTGGTCAGCCGTCGCGGGGTCGCTCGCGGCTCGCGATCAGTCCCAAAATTGCGCCACCGGCGGCACCCATGATCCCTGGTTCTTGCAAACAACTCGCATCTGATTGCCCGGTATCCCAACATGCCTTTCGAAACAATTGCCTTGCCATTGGTTCCCCGCATCGTGATACTTCGGCCAAGACCAACGATGCGGCGAGATGGAGGGTCGCGGGCCGGGTTGACGGCTCCGACTCGGCGTGGACATGTGCCGCCGAGTTCCGCTGGGCTCGTTTTCGCCCATCCGACACGTTCGATGATAGATGCTGAAGACAGCTATTGGTGCCAAGGTCTGATGTCCAGCCATGACAAAATCTAAGTTGCATATCGCGCGATATCGCGTAAACTCGTCCCAAGTCTGAGCAATGCCGCGGCGGTTATGGTGTGGGAGCGACTGCTGTTGTTTATAAGGAATGGAAAGCGCCCGCTCCTCTGTGCAAGGCGGTCGCAACCTTAATATTGAACCAGCCGATTTCAGCTCTCACATCATCGACAATGGCGCCGGCAGCTACAGCGACAGCTCAGAAGCCCGAAGAGGCTCACGGGAAGACCGTTCCCATCAAGGAATCTTTAGCTGTTCAGAATCCTCAACTACAAGAGGATGAGCTTCCAAAGGTTCTCACTGGCCACAAAGAGCCCTTAAAGCTGAGTGGTGCATTGGATAAGTACGAGCACTTCGACAGCACCCCAATCATCGGTCGCGAATTTCCCAGTCTCGACATCAAGGAGCTCCTCAGAGCGCCCAACTCTGACGACCTCATTCGCGATCTCGCCATCACCAGTAGGTTACTCTCCGCCCGGGACTTCTCATATTGACCCTGTCAGTTTCGCAGCGTGGTGTTGTGTTCTTCCGAAAGCAGGACAACGTCGACAACGACCTCCAGAAGGAACTTGTGCAGCGACTCGGAGAGCTTTCGGGCAAGCCGGCGACGTCGAAGCTTCACATTCACCCTGTGAACAATGCTGCTCGAGGAAACGACAAGGACGACGAGATCAGCGTCATTTCGTCCGCGAACGCGAAGAAGCTGTCCCTGTACAAGTACCTGAACTACAACAAGAAACAGACCCAGAGGACGCAATGGCACTCCGATATCACCTTTGAACCTGTTCCCAGCGACTATGCGCTGTTGAGGCTTACCCAACTACCAAAGACGGGAGGAGGTATGTTGTCTCTAGCTCTCGCTTGCCGACTGCGGTCTTGACTCGCGGATCTGTAGACACTCTCTGGGCATCAGGATACGAGGTGTACGACCGCATCTCTAAACCTCTGCAGAAGTTCCTCGAAACCTTGACGGCAACCTACGCACAGCCGGGATTCAAACAAGCCGCTGATAACAACGGATTCAAGCTGTTCTCGTCCGAGCGCGGCGCCCCTGAGAACGTCGGCGAGATTCTCGAGGCCATCCACCCTGTGATCCGCACAAACCCCGTGACCGGATGGAAGAGCGTCTTTGCCTTTGGCCACCACGTTGAGAAGATCAACGGTCTTTCGGAGGACGAGTCGAAGCACTTTCTGGATTGGTTCGTACAACTCGTCCTGGAGAATCACGATCTCCAGGTCAGACATCGCTGGCAGAATGTCAATGACGTGGCCATCTGGGATAATCGCTCGGTGTACCACGCTGCTACGCCCGACTACCTTGAAGGAGATTATGGAGAGAGGTCTGGCTCAAGGAGTGTTAGTCTTGGAGAGAGGCCATACCTTGACCCGCAAAGTGTGAGCAGGCGAGAGGCCCTACGTGCTGAGGCTCTTGCGAAAGAGGCCGGCGCTTGAGGCTTTCGACGACGACGGCAAGGTTGTCACTGAGTACGATACAAGTAATTGGACATATAGATGAATATATGATTATCACCATGCTGCTAGTGCTGTCGCTGGAGACGAAATTCGTGACGCTCAGCAGCTGAACTCCCAGCACAATCAGTAGTCCTTCATGCTGCCTGTGTTCCAATCACCCTTCCTCTAGTTCCTACTCTTCTTCGCGCTTCTTATCTATGAGCGGCCGTAACATCTTGACAAACCCTACCCATATTGCCAATGAGAAGAGCGGAAAGATACCCAGAATATACAGCGCAAAGCTGTATCCCCTTTCCTGCGCTATCCAGCCTCCCAATGAATGCGAGATTGACGCACCCGTCTGACGGGTGATACCGCCGACGACACCAAATGCCAAGTTAACCCGCCCTGTCCCAGCCATCATGACGGCCAGCAGTCCAGGTATCGCGACACCCTGAATACCTGCACCAACACCATCGAGAATTTGGACGGGCCAAACACCCCAGCTCTTGATTACTCGGCCAGCGACAGCGGCACGAATAGGCAAGACAGCGTACGATATCAGAATGGCGAACCAGTAACCGGACCGGCCAGCGAGCCACGCCGTCAGGAAAGACATGATGATCATGGTACCCTGTGCAATGATGACGGTGAGACCAGTGGTTCCGGCAGGATCGCCCTGGCCTGTGGCCACGAGAGCCTGGCCGTAGAGGAAGAGAATGGCAGCGTTGCCAAGGTGGAACAGGAATATCGTGATGGCGACAACGCCCAAAGGCT
Source organism: Colletotrichum sp. SAR 10_65 (assembly GCA_025328335.1). Classification (NCBI taxonomy): domain Eukaryota; kingdom Fungi; phylum Ascomycota; class Sordariomycetes; order Glomerellales; family Glomerellaceae; genus Colletotrichum; species Colletotrichum sp. SAR 10_65. The sequence continues at coordinate 162,312 of JAKMWQ010000030.1, forward strand.
TGTTCTTGAGAAGGATACTGGCTCCCCTGAAACCACTTCTGGAAGGCTTTGATGGGTCCCTGTTCTTAAACCTTTGGGTTAACTTGCTCGTAAACCTTTCCTTCTTGCCTTTCGGACTGGTCATCGGACTTTCGACTGGAGGGCTGATGTCCCTGGCTATTTCTCCATCGACCTCTGCTCTTCCCCTCTCTTGCATGTCTTCTCGATTGCCGGTATCATCGGGGGAAGGTCCTCCTCCCCTCGCGGCCCTGTGGTCAATCGCCCGTTCTGGCAACAGAAACACGACGCCGATCGTGGCTGCGCAAAATGCCATGACGAGGTAAAAGACTGCCGTCAACCCGAAATGTGACCCAAGAAGCCCAGCCAGACCGGCACTGACCATATTCCCCGCATGGTTAGCCGCCTGATTTCGCCCGTTCAGAGTGCGGAAGCTATGTTTGCTCTTGTCATCAGAGCAGATGCCCAGAGTGAGGGCGACGAGTAGCGGAACCATGCTCGTGCCGGCGACGGCGGACACGATCTGCGTGAGAAACACAAGAGCCGGATGTGTGGACAGGAGGTTGAGTCCTTGGGATACACCAACAAGGAGGGCGCAGACGGCTACCATCATGCGCTTGCATCTAGGGAGTTCAGGTATCAGTAACCTTGCCACTGTCTAGCTCGATCCCTATAGCATTGCGGTGCACCAGCTAACTCACTTTGTTGCGTCTATCAACGCACCAATGGGCCCGGTAGCCAGAATGGTAGCCACGCCGCTCACTGTCTGAACTGACCCGCGCAACCCGGGAGCCCACCCGTGTTCTTGGAGATAAACTCCGAGGAAGGGACCAAGACCGTCTGAAACGTCACCCATGAAGAACGCCATCACGAAAAGAGCCCATCGGGCCCATCTCTTCAGCTTCGCATCAGCCTCACTTGTCGGATGTGCATCTCCTGGCGTATCTGCATCGTCAACAGAAACGTCCACGATGGTAGGCGGCGCTGACGCGGACGAGGTAACCGGGCTGTCCTTCTTGCTGTCGACCTCCGGGCTTGGCTCAGCTGGATGCAGGGACTCCAGGCTGATGGCGTTGCGCGGGTAGGTCTGGTTGTCCTTGGCGTCCATTGTCTTGTGCAGCGTAGGATGAAGGAACACACACTTCCATGGCCGTGGGATGCTGGACGGGCCGTTCGTTATAAGAGGCACGGCCCCTCGTCCATCACAACGACGGGAGCAAGACTGACATTGACAGGCCGTTCCTACGTCACTATCCCTACATGCCGACTTGAAACGGTGCCAAATATAGCCACTTGTATGAACTCTTTTTTTCCGAACTCACCTGGGGCTGTCTTCGTTTTGGCATACTTCGTGTGTCGGTGCAGATAAGGTTGGTGTGTACGTCCGTTTTGAAACGTGCATACACACAAAACAACCCGTTCATGGCCCAAGTGCCGCCGATTTACCCGCCTTGAGTTCTCTAAACTTGGGACGAGCGGGGGCCATCGCCATCAGCGGGAAATTTCGAAAGAGCGAAGTAATCGGTATTTAGTTGTGAGTGGTGTAGTGTGCTTCGTCCACCAGCTACGTTTACGCTGCCAGTGGAGATGTTCTACTTGGAGGACCGCTTGTGTTAATGACCACTTCATCTCATGATCCCAATTCCACTTCGCACTTGGCAACACCCTCATAAAGGAAAAGGGTGTATTCGGGTTGTGATTGCATCATAACATCTCACTTGGATTTCCTATAATCTGTCGCCACTGCTCTGAGTGCTCGTTCTCGTTCTCTAAGTGATGTCTGCGCCTCTTCCGGCCAGAAGCTGCCTTGAAAACCTAAAGCTTGGCGATTTTTTCCTCATCTGAAGGTTGCGTTATTGTATTCTCTCCCTCTCTCGGTTTTTGACACAACCGCTTGGCCCGTTGAGCGTGCTTCTTGGTGTTTGAGTGCTTCAATCCTGATGCAAAAGAGCCGTGGCGGTCATTTGACTACGCCCCGGGCTGAGGACACGGCATATTTGGATTGACTGATCACGCCTCCAAGCTTTAAAAGATGCTGTTCACCGCAGAGACCCCAAGGCTTGTTCAGTTTTAAGCTATGGAACTCAAGGCCACGAACACGCTATTTCAGGGGAGCTCCCTGTCCAATTTCACGTTAGGTGGGCAACCAAGATCCTCTTATGGGTATCTTTTCGGGATATTACTTCAAGATCGACAAACTCAAGCTAACCCAAATAACTCTCCCAATGAAGCAATAAAACTTCAGCTCGTAAAGGTTCGTCACAATTTCAGAACCCGTCCAACTGTGCTGCTTCATCGTATTCCGTTATCTCCGAGGTCGTTCTGCGCCACTCTCGGCGGTTACAGAACTGAGTGTGTGAACTGATTCTACTCTTTCGGCATGCTCCATCCCGCCAGTGACATATGGGTCGGTGATGTTGGGGTAAAGAATGGCGATGGTTGACATATTGAGCCAGCCGGGGAGGTTTGGTGTAACAGCACATGGTACGTGGTATCCACATGAGATGTTCACGTCTGAATGACCATCGGGCTGGACACGCGATCGGTCATCACAAGCGACGTGTGAAATGAAACCATAGGATCGAACCGCCAAGCCTAAGGTATTGTATGCTCTAGAAAAGTACGGCGAAAGGGTGTGATACTCAGAACATTCTTGCCAGTCACTTCTGGTATACTTGGACCTTCTATTCGACGTAATACAGGGGACTAGCTTTTGTAGTTCCCAATTCCTTCCCAACCATACCTGCATGCGCTCCTTCGCCTCAGCACTCTTTTCGGAGTGACAACTTGCCTTTTAATTAGGCCACGTGAGTTCACCAATTCACGGACAGGCTATCAGGGTCATCAGTGGCGCGCCCGGGGCAGATCTAACGTTGCGGGCCGTCCGCCGCGGTGCTGCGGGTCTATCTCAATCAAAGTGGCGTTTACGGCACTGGCGATAACTGGGGCTGATCATTGCGCGGAAGCATCTACTTGCCGCATGAGATATACTCTCGTAAAGATCAGGATGGCGTTGTCTGGAGTTGTAGTGATTGAGAAACTCAAGAGAGAGGTTTTTTATTTCACGAAGATGGCTTCGATTGATGTTGTGCGTACTTTGCTTCTTTCGCGCTTGACGTTCCACTCCTGCGTGTAAGAGCTGCCGTGGCTGCTGCTCGGCTCATGACATTGTCACCTTGACGGCTGCTAGTAGCTAGAGCGCAGAGGTGCAGTGAAAGTTAACAAACTGAGTTTTTCCGAAGTGTTCTCTGAGGCCAGTCTTTGTGTCTCATCCATTTCTCCCCCTCCCGAAGAGCCAGCGATCTGTTCACAAGGACACGATTCCGACAAAGTACGTTCTTTTAGTTGTCCTGGCCTTCAACAGCGCTGTCGTAGTCATGACAGAAAGATCATTTCCTCAATTCTCGAAGCTTCTGATAGAGATCAAACTCTTGGTCTGGGAACAGTTCTACCTCGAACCTCGTCATTTCATGATCAAAGAGTATCAGTGGAACGACGGCGACAGCAGAGGGCTGCCTAGCAAGTCGGATACCCGTTGGTCAACTGGGACCTTCAACACGTTGACATGGTGTTTCCACGCAGCAAGTTCCTCGAGCAAACACTACAACGACATCGACACTACCATCGATAGAGTGTCCAGCTCTGTGGCCTCACGTCTTCGCCCCCGGTTCTGGCTCCCCACATGGTCCTTATTCCACGAATATAATCATCTAGAATATTGTGATAAGAATTGCTGCACATGGTCCTCGGTACCTTCACGTGGTGCCCTTGTCCCATGGATGAATCAGCACAGAATCCCAGCCGACCCTCGCATCAACTGGAACACGGATTTTATTCACTTCGCATTCGATCCTGAACTTTATTTTCCGCACCAGTTTGACTGGTTCGCCAATATCCAGAATGTTGTGACAGGCGCATTCTGGAATCCTACCACCCCAAAATGCAGACTTGACCGTTGGTTGGTGGAAGACATGTCCTCATGGGATGGTCACAGCAGGCTCGAGAAGCTCAATGACCGCAGGTGGCTTTTATACCATCTGTCCGAAATCATACAAATCTGGGTTCTGGACCAAACATGCCATACGGGACTCAACTCGTGCGCCTGGTGGTGCAGCACGCCGGTACATACATATCCTCCCAGATGGCCGTGTTTCGTCCGGAGGTCGGATTGTGGTCAACTGCTGGTACTCAAAGTCACTCCAGAATGCTACGTCTTGTCGGAGAGGGACATCACGAAGAAGATACTTCTGCGTGGTATAAGTCGAAGTGGAATCCACCTGGAAGATGTTCAGTGAGCTCTAGATTCTATCAGTAGTTTATATCTATCTATGAAAATGTGTTGTATGGTTTTGTCTATCCTTGTTGTCTTTTCCTTTCCGCATGTCTACAATCTTCCGATGTAAATCAAGCCTTCACCGCTCTATCTTAGCGCGAGACGCAAATCTGCCAGCAGTTCAGTTCTTGCTTTTGGCATTCTCCTCATCTGCCACCTCCTTAGCCATCATCCTCTCGGCTCTCCACTGCTGGCCCCAGTTCCAATGAATCACAGCTAACGGCGTCACGGATACCGTGATCAGCGCTAAGCCTAGAAACGTCGGTCCAACTCCCGCAAGAGCGATCATTTGCTCAACAAAGGCAACGCCCACGGCACCCAAGCTACAGCGAACCAAATTGTTGATAGCAGTGGCACTCGCGCCCTTGCCTGGGCAGAGGTCTGATACCAAGGTCTGGTTCAGAGCGAAGACAGCGTTGCTGGTAGCTGCAATAAAAAATTGCAACACTAGCGGAACTGCGATCCAGCCAGCGAGGCTCGTGATCGAGGGGTACGCCATGCTGAAGCCATAACCAGCTGTTGTAATAACGAAGATGACCACAGCCCAAGGAAGTCTTTGTAATCGTGCTCGTTCAATGGGGAAGTCTGCCGGCACATCCTTTGATGATAGCTTCTTCTTGGACGGCTCGTTTCGAGCTGACTTATATGCCGCTTCGGCCGCAGCAAAGTCCTTGTTCATCAGTTTACCAACGATTGTTGATCCAACAATAGTTCCGAGGCCTGTGTGAGGGATGGTGAGTACTTATTAGGGACGTTTACAAAGACGAATAGACTTACCATTGGGCAGGTAGCAGAGTCCGATTTGGAGCTCGTTCAGGCCAAAGCTTTCCTTGAAGATACCCGTGGTACTGGATGTCACCATACTCCAAATGGCGTAGATGATGCCGCCGAAAACGAGGTTGATAAGAATGTCCTTTTGGATCAAGAGCCTTAGAGGCTCGACGAATGTCATGAAAGTCACCTTCTTTCGCGGCGAAGACTTCACCGAGCCTTGTTCAACGTATTCAGGATCTCCGCGAATGTATCGGGCGAGGGGTCTGTACATTCCATCGAGTCGAATGCTACCATTGCCGGCAATACTGCGCATGGTCTCGGGTAGGAACGTAATGATGACGGCGAGAGTGATGGTTGAGATGATGAGGAGAAACACGAAAATTGAACGAAAGCCAAAGTAGTTGGATAGTAATCCGCCGAGGACGGGGCCGACGGCTATGCTAAAATTTCGAACTGCGTCACATCCATGAGCAATGATCAAGAGCCAGCTCAAGGAAGATATTATTCTTACTCGCTTGGTAAAAGCTTATGAAACCTCCTCTTTCGGAAGAGGGAGAGATATCCTGAATGACGCCATTTCCTATGTAGTGCATTAGTGCCCGAGGACTCGATGACTTGTACCTTCTTTCTGCATATCATACCAATACTGACTGTCGAAGCACTTCCTGCTGCCTGAAGGCCCCTGAAGACCAACAGGATTGCAAAGCTAGGAGAGAAACTCAAAGCAATGTTGGCAATAATGTAGACAGCGAATGAAGCGATGTAAATGGGGCGTCGGCCGAGAACATCAGATATGGAGCCCCAAAGCAATGGAGATATGCCTTGAATGATCAGGTACGATGTGATGGTAAGAGACACCATGTTTAAGCTAACTTTCAGATCCTGGAGTGAAGACTAATTAGCTGAAGTTGTTTTCATGTCACCTCTCCAACACACCTGAGCAATCGCGTCCAGAGACGGGAAGTAGATGTTCGATGAAAGACCAGAGAATAAGCCAGCGGCCCCAATGATCACAATAACCATCCATTTTTCATTTTTCGAAAAGACGTGATAGGGGGGATCGGGCGATGGGCGAGGTGTTGATGCGCCAGACGAATCGTAGTCATAGAGCTTCTCTGGCCGGTTGCTGGAAGACATGTACACCAAGGGTAACGGCGGTAGGGACTTGTGACGGTTCTGGGCTCGCGGAAAGAAGTCGTATTTGCTGTTATCGCCGGAGATGTATGAGTCTTCCCGGAAGACAATACCATCGGATTTGCCAGGTCTATGGCCCAAGTCCCGCGCCAGGCGGCCTTGGGCGTTAGAATTCTTCGAAGCTTCACCAGCCACATTGTCGGTCATCTCCATGTACTCGCTCGGGTATCGAGGGAGCGCCATGGCAGTCTAAAGTCAGATTTCTAATGAGGAGCATGAACAAAAGACAGATGCAGAAATTCAGAAAACAAGCACAAACTTTTAAGTGAAAGAAGAACGAAGCGTAACGATCGAGGATATCTTGAGACAGCATGTCGAATTCATATCAACAGCCCCCTTAATATGGCGTCTTAAACCTCCTTAACGCCGATGAAGATAAGTAAACGTTCCAGTCTTACAAGCTTTCACGGAGCACGGGCATCGGGTGGGCCAACGTAGTAGCGTAGCAGCCACGCAAGTCTTCAGCCGCTTCAACGGACCGGCGCCGTATTTACCAGGGATGGTTGGGTCCCACCCGCGGCCTCCGTGGGTCTGCTGGGGAGTCTCGGTTGCCTTAATCGGAAACGGGCAGGTCTATCTGGTCTAACAGGTCTCAGCGAATATTCTCTCGTGTTGCAGGTTGCACGCGCCATTGGTCGGCACCGTATCTTCGCTTGTGACGACCCAGAGGCTGAGCGTGTGCAATCATGCTCAGTGGAGAGTCTTGTTAAACAAGCTCATATCTTTCCTTGTTGTGCGGGCCCCGAAACGTCCCGCTGGCTGCAACTACCGGCCTGCCCGCATCCTCCCGGTATCTCAAGATCGTTTCGATCACCGCCGAGCCCCGTCTTGGCGCCTGAATCCCCTCATACGTTGATTGGGCTTGATGGATCATGAAGTCTTGGCTTGACATCGGGATCTGAAAGTCGAGATAATGTGGACTTTCATGAGGGGTACTTAAACCGTAAGAGTCGGCGCCGGCACGTCATTCGAATGTGGAGGACAAGGCGAGAACATCACCGGTTTCTGATCCGCGCCAACATCTCAGGATTTCACGGTTTCCACTCGGTTTCCCACACCCGTTGAGAAACTTCCGACCAGTCTAGCCAATGGATAGGCACTCAGCATACGTACCCAGCACGGGTGTTGTGCTAGTGGTGATATTGGGCAGTGTTGGTAAAATATCCCCCCTAGTCAGCTCATTTGCAAGACTACTGTTTCTGATTTCCCTTGAAAACAGCGGGAGCGTCGATCCTTGCGGGAGCCTTCATGTTGTGGCGGAAACGGATGGCAGGGAGACACAGCAGGTAGGCGCGTAATCTATTCACTCCGTTGAACACATCATATCCGTGGCAGTGCTGACCCTGGTACGATGGTAAACAGACACCCCTGAGATAGCGAGAGAAATATACTTGATGTGTCAGTTTGGACGGTTGTCAGCGAACCAAGAGCTTGCTCAAGATGTAAACGGATCAGGGAGACACCTTGCACATGTAAAGAAGCCGCGCAATATAAGTCTCCGGCCTATGGCTCATCATATTCAACATCATGGAACAGTCCGCCGTGGTGGAGTTAAGCATGAATCCCTCACAAATGGGATGCTAAGAGCATGCTCCGTTTTGGGGGGTAAGTTTCCGAGCGGGTCCAATGGGAGCCACACCCCAGCCGGGGCAACCTAAATCGCTACTTAGATAAGCTGTTGTGACAGAGCGATGATACTATATATGGAGCTCTTCCGAGACGAACGACCCCAAGTGGTCCCGGGAGATCACTATCCCTCACAGATCACTTGAATGTCTGGCAGCAATGTGGGTATCGGCGCTTTCAAGACGTCTGTACATTCAGATGCATCCTCCTAGACTGAAAACGAACTCGGTGAGACTTGTGATGTGTCAAGTGAAAGATCCCAGTCTTTGTGTGTAAACATGCGGCGGTGCGGCGGATACGGGCGTAGATCGCTGTCCACCGTCCCACTACTTGATGTCAAGGTGCGTTGGTTCAGGTGCCCAATCGCTTATAGCCGTTGCCAAGAAATAATTGAGAATATCCTTTCTTGGCGTGGGCACATGAAGGCGTTGACGGTTCAATGGACGGGGGAGTGTCCACGAGAGTTTGACGCGTCAGAAAATTGCTTATCGTAAGTAGGTCTGTGTCTCCCGATCGACAGTCTTCGGAATCTTAGTATCCAGGCTTGGAGATCCTCACTTATTTTCCTCCTCGAACATATCTTAGTCTTATTATAGCATCATTTTAAGGGAAGGGCCTTGTAACTTCACCTCGCAATAGTGAAGCCCTCCCAGACATCCGACGACTGTAGGACACGGGCGGGATGAACAGCTTTTACACATGCAAGGGCGGTAGTAGCGCTTGACTCGAAACCCAGAGGCAATCCGAAAAGAAAATTCTATCAGTCGGCACAGCCGGGGCATGGATCGTGTCACGGAACCTTGGTGAGAGGGACTGTGCGTGAACTTCGAGAAGCGGATCAGGGTGTAAGTCGGACGTAAGAGAATCACATCGCCCAAGTTGCATCTGAAAGCCTCATCCCATGACTTTTGCACGTGTCACTGTACGCTCCCATGAAGTATTGAACGCGGATATCTGCAGAATATGAGCCTATCCCGTCTGAACACTAAAGACGAACTGACATCTATGAGGTGCCGATGACAGATGTGGAAGGTTCCAACAATGATCTCATCTAGAGCTTCATGTGGCAAACGATACCAGCCATCCAAGATCTTCCTTCCTATCTAAGAAGAGTGAGAGATCATAAACGTTGGCGAGGTTACAGCACAGTTCTAGTCAATGTCGGCTGCAAGATCTTCAGGGGCTGTTTATTGTCGAGACCATGAGCGTAGACCAGCCAAGAGATGTACCAGGAAAGGCAACGTGCCTTCCCAGGTGTCACTTATGCTGCTTCCACCCGTCTTGGTACCGAGAAAAACTTGATATGCAGCTTTCATGTTGAGACGGTTTGATTCGGACTGGAGCGATGTTGTAGCTGGATGTCAAGGAATGGCAGAACAACCAGGGCTCGGTTGTCCGCAGCACAAAAAAGAAAGAAATCAAATCCCCTGAAAATTAGAAATTTGACATAGAAAGACGTGATCAAATCGAGGAGCACAGTCTAGACGGTAGAAAATTGCAGCCCAGCTACCGGCGTTTACTCCGACCTCTGCTCCGTGGAGCAATGTTCTCCCTTCTCCCAGCATAAGGACCAGTAGAAGTGCCAAATCAAGATCCAATTGACAGGGCCCCTCGCCAGTGGCTAAATCTACTACCAACACGTGTTGGAGAATTACGTTTGCGAATCCAAGTGATCTCCCTCTGTTGCGTAGTCTGCTATGTTGTGGGCAGCAAACTCGGCTTAGCTCGGCGATATCCATGTACCGCCGAGGTCTCCGAGGGCGACACGATGGTATCAGACCCGTACGGGGGCCTATACAAGACCGTGCTGATACTGAAATCTCCCTTCATCCCTTTTGGCTTTCTCTAGACCCGGTCACAATTTCGTTTTAGTTATTTTCGTCTTGTGTTTCCATGGGTCCACGTCGAAGGGAGCTTCAACTTAGCCTCATCCGAGCCAAAAGAAAGCTCGCCCTGCTTGATGAAACAGCCATGAATGCCAATTCCCGATAAGGTCTCAATCCTAGCTCGGTTATGAAGCCTCGTATATTCTTGGGCAGAAATGGGCTGTTCTGGATGCCAAGTGCGCTGTAACTTGACGTGACAGGTAGACAGTTACAGTCGCTGGTATCGCGTGCTTCAGGGCCCAAATTCTCAGCATCATTGTCCGAGCAACTCTGCGTATTCTCCGTATTCTTCCGGCATGACTCGCCATTGACAATATGTCCATGATCACATATATTACCAGTCCTGTGGTTTGACAGGATGCTGTTCATCTACGACAGCAAGGTCCGACCTGGAATACCAGCTCAAGTCTAGCCTCCGAACACCAACTATTTCTTGGTCAGGACTCGCCATTGCTGCCCACGAACGCCGTAAATGTACTACAACAAGGCACGTGAGCTTTCAGTACCGCCTCTGTTGCTATTGATGAGGGTCTACAGCATCTACTCGGAAATGCTGGGTGCGCCGCGACTACTGACTGGGCAAGCGTATGAGACGAAACAAGGCCAACCATGATGCCAGTGATGTCCGGTAAGCTTGTTCTGTAAATACTCGAGCGTCGATCTTCGAACTTGACAGCCGAAACTACGCCGAGTCAAACTTACGCGGCGTCTTAGTCAAGCCCGCACTCCGTAACCCTTGAAGCCTTCTACACCGGCAGAGACTCAATCCGACGGCTTCGAGAACAAGTGACACAAGTGGGCAGATTTCTAATTCGATCACGGCCAGTATCATTAACGATCCAATTGTCGCTTGGTGTGGAACAAGGAGAAGGCGCAGCCAGCTTTGTGCCGCCGTTTCCAGCGGCCTTTGGGGACGATGTCTCTGGCGTGGGGGTGTAGCTGGAGAGGTTGGCAGCTCGCCCGAGCGCTGTGCCCCAGATTGCAAGTCGGCTACGACTTCCGAAGCTATGGGAAGTAAGGGGCTTGGAGGCTTGGTGAGCTTATCCCCCCGCGTTTACCCATCCTATCCGGTCTGGCTCCAAGCGGCGTAATCCCATTTATCCTGTACACCATTCGCTCATGACCTCGGCGTTCTGAAGGCTCTCGCCAATGTGGCGTCGACGCGTCAACAATGTCTTCATTGATATGCCAGGAGCTTTTTAGTTGATACTGCGATTTCTCGCATTCGCTAGAAAGCACACTTAAATACTCACCCATCGCCGCTTGCTGTCCCCCTTTCAAACGCACCAGGTGAGCAACCTCTCTCTCACCGCGCACCGCCGATTCCACATGCGCAAGCAGCTTTCCCTGGGAGTCACAAATTCCACAATCACATTACAATCAAAGAAGACCCTCTGTCGCTTGGCGACTCCTCCTTTACCCACATGAAACCATGAGGTTGTCTTGGGCGGCGAGGTTTCTCATCAGGTACGCGTACATCTGTGGCAGCACTGTCAACATCAGGAGCTTACTTGTACCACCGACATGGGCACACGTTCAACTCGGCGCCGGGTTTCAGGTCGTCTGAGAGAACTGGGCATGTCACGAATGGATGTATTGGGATCGATTGAAAGTCGTCCGTCACAGATGGATGATGGATAACTGGGGCTGGTCTCAACACGGGCTGACGAGGCGGTAAATGATGGCATTCGCAATTCTTGTAGCTGGAGGTCCTTCCCCCGCTCAATTGTACCTGATTTTGTTTCTTTTTAGTGATGTTAGTTATGCAGGCGTTGCAAGTAGTAATATCAGCGACCCTTACCACAGCACACATGTATTTCGTTGCGATCTTGTGCCATAATGAATTATTAGTGACTTGACACGCCAGTGGTTCGCACTTCAAGACTGTCACGTCTTTCGGCTACTTCATGTCCGTCCATCACTCGTTCGATGACAGACTACTCGGTAATAACTCGGACCAAACGGTTGCGCACGATTCATCGCATCTACAGGCCGGCCTTTCATCCCTGCTGGGACCCATCGCCCTCCAGTCCCGGCGCCGTGGCCAGTTCAAACGCCCTAAATAGAGTCGGCAAGGACAGGGGCCAGTTGCATTCCTTTTGACACTGCCGGATTCATCTGTTGTCGTTCGAAGCTACCAATCCACGCAGCGATTGGCCCCGTTATTCGAGAAGCAACGGGGAGCTTGTTGATCGGCGACTACAAGCCAGAGCCTGTTGAGACTTCGACCCATAATCGCCTCCTTGAATCCAGTGCTAAGCCATGATCATCCCTGTAAACCTCGCAGCAGTAAATCACGACCGAAAGGCAGTAGAAACGGTAGACCGTAGAGCGCAAACTTTACGGACTTCCAGTAATCCAACTTGGAATCATTGCAAGCCCTTGCACGCCATTCCCGTTACAAAGATCACAAAAACCACCTGCATGACGCCTAATCTGGTCACTTCTTTGAAACCAATACGCGTATGGTGCACGTAGATAGCTCTTCTGAGCGCGATGTCCTATCTGCAAATTTAACAACGCCAGCGTGAGATTCTAAACGGAATCCCGCTTGCCTCCATCTGGCGCAACCAACGCCTGTTTCCTAAAGTTCCTTGGCGCCACTCCCGACTCATACGCATGATCAATCTCTTCCGTCGTCATCCCAGTAGTATTCGGTATCCAAAGCCAGCCGCCAATGAACAGGAACACCGACGTCCCGGCATAGATCCAGCCTGTCCTTGCGCCGAGGTTTCCAGAGTCGACGTTGTACATGTACGGGGTGATGAAGTTGAAGACCCAGGTGGTGAATGTCTGCGCGCAAATGCCAATGGAGAGAGTCTTTGCTCGGAGGGAATACGAGGGGATTTCAGCAGCGATAGGCCACCCCGCCCCCTGGAGCAGACTGGACTGCAGAGAGATGAGGATGTTCATCAGAACAGCAATAGCCCATAGGCCGCCCTTCTTGTCTGCCCAGTACAGGGCGCCGATGATCACCATCACCAGCAGGTTGAGAACCAAGCCTATCAACACGACGTTGCGCCTGTTAACGTACTTCAGGTAGACTCCACTCGTCAGAATGATCAAAACCGCCAGTCCGAAGCCGCCGATCCCGACATCGAAACAGTGCACTGCTTCGAGACCGGCCGTTATGAGGAAGTAGATATTCTGGGCGAGGAACGAGGCACCACCGATGTTGGCAGTAGAGTAGAGGAAAGCGACAGTAAGACTCCTCTTCCGGTTGGTCCCCTGAAAACAGGCCATGTACGTGGCTTTATTGTTGGCCTCGAACTCTTGCTCGGCCTGGATGGCACGTATCTCGTACTCGAGTCGCTCATCTGGTTGATTAGGGCCGTAAATCTTTCGCATGACCTTCCGGGCAGCCTCGATTTTGCCTTTTCTGACCAGCCATAAGGGAGACCTTGTGCTGTTAGCGCTACGGTTGTCAATCACTCAGGGGGATGGAACCCACTCAGGGACCGCAGCCCAGGCCAGAAGAGCTAGACCTCCCACACCCCATTGGATCGCAATGACGGTTCTGAATGCTTGCTCTCGAATGTCTGGGACGAAAAGACGGACCATAGCCAACGCCAAGCCTTGGCTGAAGATGACGAACACTACTAAGCCAAGATGACGAACACTACTAAGCCAGTTTGCAGCGGTGCTCGCAGCTTCAAGGGCGCAACCTGAGTGGCATGTCAGTCCTGGTCCCTAGACATCCCCTTGCTTTAATCGTACCTCGCTAATGTATGTTGTCGCCGTAGCCATCACTGCACCAATGCCCAGGCCGGTAATCATCTTCCCTCCCATCAGAGTCGCCCGTTGGCAGTTGCACAGCGATGTATTGGACAGCCGCCCCGATAAGCGTCAAGATTGCTGCAGCACAAGATGGCCACTTTCGACCGTATCGATCCGCGATGAAGCCGACGAGGATGGCGCCGAGAGCCTGGGTCAAAGACGACATGGCCGTCCATAGCGAAGTCCAGATCGAGGGTAAATAGGGTCCTGTGGGTCCGATGTCTCCAAAGTACAGCAAGAAGGAAGGCATCGATATGGAGGCTCCGTTGGCAGTGGTATCGTAGGCGAACGCGATGCCGGCGGTAAACCCGACAGATGCTTGGAGGGAGTCAGCTTACATCTCATGTCATGTTAGGAGTCGGAGGGCAAGCAGTCTTACAGATTAGCAAGGCTCGCCAGTGTCTCTTGGCATTTTCGCTGATGGAGAGAGCGAGCTCTTCGCGGACAATGGCCTCGCCGGCGTGGCCCTCCAGCCCGGGTTTTGTCGCCATCTCAAGATGACTGGACTCGGGTTGGGAAACGGCTTGCTTGTCAACGTCGGGTGAAGCCATGTTGTCGGTGATCGGATACCGGAATCAATCATCGAGTGGAGGTGGAGTGGGATCTTGAATAAATGTCCGCGATAGCAGTCTTGGTCATGGAACATCCGGGGAGACTTTTTGGGGGTTTTCTGGGGTAAATCCGGGGTAACATTAAGGGCCTGATACTGATACTTGTCGGGAAATCCGTTACGGCATTCCCTCCAGAGAACAGGCTACGAATAATGATTGTTATGAATGTGGAGATACTGCCAACTTGTGATTGCTATGATCATGGGTAGTCGCGAGACTGGGTGGACGTCCTTGGCGCAGGTGGACGTAAACAGGGTGGACGTCAACAATGAAGGTGGACGTCGGCCAAAAGCGTGACATATCCCACTCGGACTTTCCGACTTATGAAAGACATCCGCCCAATCATCTCCAGATACTAATACTATTCATCGTCCGAGCCATGATAGGTCTTAAGGTTGTTGGCTTAACATACCCTAGTGCGCCAAGTTCTACCACCATGAAGATCACGAACCCCATCATCCCCGGATTTGCCCCGGACCCCACCATAGCTGTCTTCAAAGACACTTACCTTCTAATCAACTCTTCTTTCCACGTGTTCCCTGGGCTTCCCATCTACTCGTCACGGGACCTCGTCAACTGGGAGCTCAAGGGGCATGCACTTTCCCGGCCGTCCCAACTATCTCTATCAAACGCCTTCACAAAGTTCATCCCGCTCCCCCACGGCATTCCCCTCATCATAACCGGCGGTCTGTTTGCGCCAACTCTTCGACACTTCAAAGACAGGTTCTATCTCGTCTGCACCTATGCCTTCGAAAAGCCAGACGGGACGCATGAGTTTCAGAACTTCCTGCTAAGCTGTCATGAAGACGCCATATTTTCCGACGACGGGTGGTCAGACGCTGTACCTTTCGAGTTCCCTGGGATCGACCCAAGTCTGTTCTTTGACGAGGCATCAGGCAAGGCATATCTGCACGGCTCCTACCGGACCGGGCCTCCTTGGGCCCCAGACTGCTCTATCCGCCAGTTCGAGATTAATGTTGACACTGGTGAAGCCTTGTCAGAGTGCAAGTTCCTCTGGAAGGGTGCAGCCGGAAAGGACGACGCTGAGGGGCCACATGTTTACTTCAAAGATGGCTGGTACTACCTTTTAACTGCTGAAGCGTCCACATTCGAGGGCCACCAAATCAACATCGCAAGATCTAAAGACATATGGGGGCCCTATGAGAGCTGTCCAAACAACCCATTGTTGACTGCTTTTGAGAAGGACGAGGACGTCCGCTGGACTGGTCATGGTGATCTCTTCCAAGACGTGGAGGGAAGATGGTTCTGTGTGCATCTGGGTATACGACACGACCACACCAACATTGAGCGGCATCCCCTCGGCCGCGAGACTTTTCTTACGCCAGTGGAATGGCCCTCTGGGGACTGGCCTCGTATAGCACAGACTAAGCTTGAGATGGTGGTTGGTTCAGAAGGAGAGTCTGGTGAGGCGCAAGGTCATGGGTACAAGATCCTGAATGAACAGCTCGAGGATCTTTACATCCGGACTCCCAACGTCGATCACTACTCCTACTCCGCCACAGAAGATACTTACTCCCTATGCGCTCAGACGTCGACTCTAACAGATCCCCTCGGAACGTCCACATTTGTCGGCCGAAGGCAGAGATCCCTCTCTGTGTCCGCCGCCACGACCGTGGAACTGGGCTCTGTAAAGCTTCCAGAGCTCCCATTGGCTGGCTTGGCCATCTACAAGGACAGCTTGCGCCACGGATGTATTCAGATCAACGGCCCCAATTCCGCGATTACCGCGTTCTTGAATGTAATCAAGGACAAAAGGTCCGAGACCATCCAGCTGGGATCGACTGCGATTCCTAACGGCGCGGCGGCCATCGACCTCCGCATCCAGACTTCGCCCGACAGTTACGAGTTTCTATGTCGCTTCATCAGAGGTGATGGAGAAAGCGGATGGCATAGTCTAGGAAAGGGAGATCCAGTGCTGCTTTCCGGGTATGATATGACTGGCACCTTGTACGGGATTTACGCATCCTTAGATAGTGCAAACGAGAAAAGGGAGGACAGTTGGGTCAAATTTAGGCACTTTAGGGTAGAGTAAGCTGGAAGATACGAAGTCTGCAAAAGTCTCTCTACCTGGTGAATAGCCCAATCCATCTCAAGTTTACCTTTCTGCAAGGTGAATATGTTGAAGTGGACTGAGCATTCGCCGTCTTTCTCGGTGAATCACCTCACCAGGGAATGTATTTAAAGCTCCTTAATAGGTCCATTCTCGTGCTCATGGTAGAAGCAGTAGACGGTGAGCCCTCGAGAGAAGCTTGTTATCAATAAACATTGTCAAAGCCACCTGTCACAGGCTACCGTCAAATCAAGATGCCTTTCTCAAGCCCTCCCCTCGAAAGTCGCGAGCGGACTGCCTACATCATGTCCCGGATCTCACGCGGAATATGCGCGGCCGTCATGCAAGCAGAGATCCGCCCCATGCCTCGCAGCTGGAAAGACGCCATCCCAGAGCTCGGCAACTTCACATACCCCGAGTTCTTCGACCGCCACAGGGGACAGATCATCGACGAGTATCTCCGATTCTACTGCCAGTTCCACAACAGAACGCCCAGGTCGTCTCGCGATGTACAGTATCCGATCCGTCGTGGCGGCCGTGGTCCTCGTCTCTTCGACTATAAGGAACAGCTGGAAGAGTTCGCTCTCATGTGTGTCAGGAACCGCATCCCCCTCCGCAGCTGGGACGACATCGTGGCGCAATTCAGAGGCGCAGGCCACGACCCAAGAGACCTCGGCTACCACAAGTACTACATCCTCGACTGCTTTCTCTTCCACTGGAGCGAGTCTGTGTGCAAGGCCCGCGTTCAGTTGCAGATCTTCATGCCGAATGGGACCGTCTCCATGCACGGCACCAGGGGGTCGGTGCATGTCACTGCTGAGATGCACAACTCGAGGCCGAGCATTTCCAAGCGGTACATTGAGCGCATGGGATTGAATCAACAAGTTGGAGAAGTCGTCTTTCTTGATTTCCGTGCGGTAGACACGAATTACATGGGGAATACCCAGCGGATGGCCTTTGAGGTGTTGGATGCGGAGGAGGCGATGGACATGTACGCGGACGGCGTGTCGATGACCACTAATATGGACCAGTGGACCATACCGCGGCGGAACATTGACATTGAGGAGATGGAAATTCAGGAATTGGCGTGAGATGGATGGCCGCTACGGAACCCTCGCCATGTATCATAAAAGTGAACCTCAGATGGCATTTCAACAGTCACGAATTTGAAAGTAATGGCTTCATCAGGCACCAAAATGATGATCAGAATCGCTTTGAAATTGGTATTACTTTGTATCCTTCGTAACCTTTTGTCGTCATCATATCATACAATCATCCCTCACAGACCAAGAGCCTTGACAATGGCCTTGCCGACACCGTGGGCAGAAGCAGGGTTCTGGCCGGTGATGACAACGCCATCAGTAATAACCTTCTCGCCCCAGGGCGCGTCGGCGATGGCGTACTGTCCGCCAACCTCCTTCATGCGGTCCTCAAGCAGGAAGTTCATCTCGGGAGTGAAGCCGGCCTGGTCCTCCTCGGTGTTGGAGAAGCCGGTGACGTTCTTGCCCTTGATCAGGTACTCGCCGTCGTGGGTCTTGGCGTTGACGATGGCGCCGGGGCCGTGGCAGACGGCGGCGACGGGCTTGTTCTGGGCGGCGAAGTCGGCGATGAGCTTGAGCGACTCGTCGTCGAAGGCGAGGTCGAACATGGGGCCGTGGCCGCCGGGGTAGAAGATGGCGTCGAACTCGGAGGCCTTGCCGATGAACTCGGACAGCGGCCTGGTGTTCTCCCAGATCTCCTTGTGGTTCTCGAGGAAGTTCTTGGAGGAGGGGTCTTCGCCGAACATCTGGACTGAGACCTGGTCGAGGGGCGCAACGCCGCCCTTGGGGGAGGCGAAGGTCATCTCGACGCCGGCCTCCTTGAGGACATCGTAGGGGTGGGCGAGCTCAGGCTGGAGGGGTGAGAGTCAGTTATGGCCGCGGTGTAGACGGTGATGATGTTGGGATTGAGCTTACCAGGTACCAGCCAATGGGCTTTCCAGTCTTGGGGATCTTGTCGCAAGAGGTGAGAACGACGAGGACCTTCTTAGCGACCATTTTGACGGTTATTGTGGTTTGTTTGAGAGGATTGAAATCAAGGAATTGAGTGTATAGGGGTATCGATGGGTATCAAAGCGTAAGAGAGTAGGTATTGCTGGATTATTAGAATAGCTAGGTGTCCTCCATCGCGGGGTGTCAAGCTCTTTTGTACTCGCATTCCCCCGCCCCCGTAATCATCGATCCAGTTTCGAATGGTGGTCTGGCCATCACGGTAGAATTCCGCGCTGTCCAGCTTACCCCACCAACGTCAGGGGAGCTTCTAAGGTGTTGGTAAGAGTGGCATGGCATGGAAGAGAGCTTCACCCCGCCATGCAATTGGTCAGCTTGACGTCACACCGATGTGTTTTCCTTTTCCCGCTTGGCGTCTCTCCGTGGTCCAGATGGGCAGAGACAGTGACATGTGTCGGGTCATGGAGCATGATTGACTCGCTCATCAACCAGTAGGTCTCCACCGATTCCAGAAACAACACAAGCGCGAGTTTGCAAAATTTCTTCAGTCATCAATGCGGCATCACAGCGGGTTGCCAGGGCGAACTCCACACCCCGTTTTACAAAGCATGCGGACGATTAAACTCTCCGGCTGCTTCCATGCCCTGCCATGGCCTTGCCGTAACCAGCAATCTGCCATCCGGAGGGCCAGGGACCTGGGGGCGGGAGGAGGACGCCGAGTGGATGGACCGGCGAGAGCGAGTGGGGGGGCTCGGAGGGGGAGTCCAGAAGAGGGAACTGGGAGAGGAACACGAGGGTTAAAGCCGATGGGGCGGCTCGTCATAACGCCGACGATCTGTGGCCTAGAAATTCTTCGAAAAGGAGCCCGTGTTCCGTTCCCCCGCGGATTTGATGCCGCTCCCGGCACGCACTCGCCGATCCATCGGAACACTTGGCACGGGGAGACCATCATTATCGGTTTCAAGGCCGCCATCAGGTGTGGATCTTAAGCACAACGGCCTCGGCATCTTTTTGCTCTTTTCTAAGCAAAGGAAGCGGTTACGAGCCGCACCGGGTCGTGCCGCGGTTCGCATGCATTGCGCAGTGCAATGTTGCCGTTATTGCGGGATCATGTCACTTGCTCACTCTCAGCATTCCTGCGCTTTTCTTACTTTCAGTCGGACATGATTCGTGTCGTGCATACATTTCATCCAGATACTCTTGGGATGACAGCTATCACAACGTGGATCGCGACCCGAGAACGAACAAGATGAACTCCGCAATTGGCGGAGTTCAACACCAACAAGATGCGACGAAAGCATAACTTCAAACTCCGTGCTGGATGTACACAACGATTAAAACATTCTTCCGGGCTACTCAAATCACGACATGGCGGCATTCTTTTCCCCTTCGTGCGGCTTTTGGCCCCAGACAGCCATACTTCGAATGGTCAGCTCATTACCGCAAGGTTATCAGAAAGAAAAACTCACATCGTGAGATATGCGTGGATGTTCCTATCCGCCATATCCCTGCGCACATCAACCAGCAGCAGTTCAGCCTCCTCCCGAGTCCAGCCCAACACCTGCGTAAAGATTTTCATCGTGATGCCCTGAACCCCCTCAAGATTGTTGGTCATCTGCATCGCGCCGAGAATCTTCTGGTTCCGCCCCCGAGCCCACGGGGTAGACGGCACCGCGAACTTCCTCTGCTGGACGTTGGTGAACCCCGCGGCAGTCATCTTCGCCGCGAATCCGAACGGCGACAACGCATCGCGCCCCGCCCGGCGGATGCCCTCCAGCAAATGGTCGTTCCACCGCCGGAGCGCCGTGCCCTCCAGCGTCCCGTCGACGGCCCGGAAGTCAATCACCGTCTCCTGAAACTCGACCCAGCCCCCGGGGTTGAGGCTATCGTAGATCTGACCAAACAGCTTGGGAAAGTCAAAGATGGAGGTGCACATGTACCGGCCGTGGACGTAGTCGAACTTTTGCCCGTACATCCACTCGTCCTCGGCGTCGTCGATCTCGAAGCGGCAGTTCGCGGGCACGTACTCGGGCTGGATGGGGCTCAGGTCGCTCCCGAGCACCTCCGACTCGGGGTTCTGGTCGGCGAACTCGATGGCCCAGATGCCCGTCCCCGTGCCGATGTCGAGCACTCGGTGGGGCTTGTCCACGGGCGCCAGGCCGAGGTTACCGTCGAGAATGCGGAGTGCGATGGCGTGTTGTAGGTCTAAGCGGCCTTGCTCTTGCTGCAGAATTTCGCGTGTCAGAAGTCGGCGTGAAAGACATCTTCTAAACCAAGACTCGTCATACCTCATCGTTGGGGAGGAAGTACTCTTCTCAACGTCAGCGGGCATTCTCACATCGACAAGAATGAACAACTTACTCCCTTCCTTGTACCTATGATACGTCCGACCAAACTCCTCGACGAATCGGTAAAGACTCGAAGCGACCGACGCAGACGACGAAGCCCGCCCTCCATCAAGCCCCAGAGCCGAGTCGGCGTCGCTCATGTCCGAGTCGATGCTGAGCTCCACAGACGAAGCAGAGGTGCTCGGCACATGCGTAGACTCCACCTCGTCCTGCTCCGTGAAAGATGCTATGCTCGTTCTTGGCACGTCGTCTCGTCCCGCCGGGTACTCAGACGGCGCACCGCCATCCCAATCCGCCGACACCTGCGCCGGTGAGACCCGGTCATCGGCCCCGCCCTGTGCACTCAAACTCTCCATCGTTGTGAAATGGCTCGTCTCAGTTGACACAGGCTCTGAAAGTCTCTCAAGGTTCCAACCCAATGTAATCGATGATGAAAGGTCGAGCTCCGCGTCAGTTTATGAGGGTCGCGATGGCATCGTGCGGCTGAAATGCGACCGCAACGATGGCTGCCACCTAACATCTCCAGTGAGCAGACGGGCTACTGGTCGACGCCATGGCGTCAGAATGCCATCTTCCCATCAGCCATTTGCAGCCGGGGAGCTGCTGTTGGCCCAACCGTAGCCTGGGTTCCAGACTGTCATCGACTCAATGCTTTGGGACGGGATCGTATCTAAGCGGGCGAATGGTCGGCTGCATTTGGAGAAGTGTGTCACTTCCTGGGCCGCGCTAGAGATAGCGCCAAATGATCTTCCTGGTAGCTGGGAGGGTTGTTTCTTTTTTCAGTTGATCGTGCATTCGGTAATGGGTGACCCCTCATCTTCAGGCATGAACATACACGTCCCCAAGACATATGGACTGACGGGACCTGGCCCTCCTGTCTTTGTGGCGGCTGTGGAATTTCGCTCTTGTGTTTATTTGGTCTATTCTTCAAGTGCCAAGTCGATCTCGTCCAAAGAACAATAATCGATCAGATCTAGCCAAGCCAGTGCTTATCCCAAGCCACAGCTTACCGCGCCAGCCCTCCTCCACTTCTAAAACGGCATAGGCAATTTCGGAACATACATCTCCTCAAGATACTGCACCTCCTCCTCGCTCAACTTCACCTCCAAAGCCCCCAGCGCCTGGTCAATCCTCTCCCGCGTCTCCAGCCCGCAGATCGGCATGCACCCCTTCGAAATCAGCCACGCCTGCGCGACCTGAGCCATCGCGACTCCCTTCCTGGCCGCGAGCTCCTCCACCCGCCCAACAATCGCCTTGTCGGCGCCGTTCTCGACGCCGCGGAAGAGCATCTGGAGAAACGGGTCTTTCTGCTCTCTCGGGTCGGAGCGGTCGGTCCACGGGTGCGCGAGGACGCCGGCGGCGAGGGGCGACCACGGGAAGAGGCCGACGCTGGCGGCGTTGCAGTACGGGTTCATCTCGCGCTCTTCCTCGCGGTAGAGGAGGTTGTAGAGACCTTGCATGGAGATGAACTGGTGCCAGCCGTTCTGCTTCGCGACGTTCTGGAGCATTTGGAACTCCCAGGCTGCCATCTGCGTATCTGCTGATCAGCGATTGTCACGATGGGTACTGGGATATTGTCCAGGTAAGTAAGGATGTGAAGACTGACCGAACTAGCACCAATATACCGCACTTTCCCACTCTCCACGACATCATTCAGCGCCTTCATGATCTCCTCCGGTGGCACATCGCGGTCCATGCGATGGATCTGCAACACGTCGATATACGTCCCCAGCCTCTCGACGCTGCGGTCCACGGCGTCGAGGATGTGCTTCCGCGACAGCCCGACCTGGTTGACGCGCGGGCCGTCGTTGCTGGTAAGGTTGGCCGGGTCGATGGGGCCCCGCTCGTCGTCGACGAACTGGAAGCACTTGGACATGATGACGAGCTTCGAGCGCGGGATGTTGTACTCGCGGATGGCGGCGCCGACGATCTCCTCGGAGCGGCCGTTCGAATAGGTGTCGGCGACATCCCAGGTGTTGATGCCCCGGTCGAAGGCGTACTTGAGGATGGGGAGGGCCTCGGCCTGGTCGAGGAGCCATGGTTGCCAGTTCTTGTCGCCGAAGCTCATGCAGCCGAGGATGATCTGGGAGACCTTGAGACCGGACTTGCCCACGCTGAACGGAGGCGACCTGTTAGTGATTTTGTCACGGTGAAGAAGGACGAGGGAGCACTTACCGGACGTATTTCATTGATGGTTCCGCCATTGTGAGATATCGAGTGTAGTCTTGAGGTTTGTTTAGAAAGAAGGCGAGAGTGCTTTGAGTGGCTGCGTGGAAGACGAAGCTCGAGGATAGATGAGTCCCTCCAGTACTACATATTTATACGTGGCTGAGAAAGTCTTCTTTCCGGTCTCCGTGTCCGTGGTCGTTGACTCGGTCTCGGTACGAAACATGACGGCATCTAGACATTCCACCCAGACGCCGTGAGCACTGATCGATGCCCGGGATCAGCTCCGGGTCTGGTCCACAAAATAATCCAAGTGCATTAGCGCCGTCCCGCCGCCCCCGGCCCCGCATCTGGAGATAAGGAAGGTTGCTGACATCCCGGGACATGGGTGTCCTGTCTGTATAACGAGGTATGTCCTAAGAGAACCTTGAGAGGCCATGTAACTTACTCGCCGCAGCTTGGCCAGCTATTACTGTGGCTCGGCCTTGAATAAGTTAGGGATATCAAAGACTGCATTGCGGTTGCGTTGTTCGCTCGCTCGGGATATTCACCTTTGGCCTATGAACACCTATACGTCATACTTCATAAATGATCCTTCTTTCCCCTCGTCTAGATCTCCAAGAATTAGTCGCCTCCAGCATCTCAGGACAACCCCTCGTCAAGAACCCCCATTTCCGAAAGAAGGCCTCATTGGCTTCCCACGCCATACAATCCCATGACTGACCCCAGACGATGAGCGACGGCCTGCCAGCCAAGTCTTCGTCCTTCACCTCGAGGATATCAGCACACAACTGGTCGTCGTCCACCAACCCAGACTCCATCGCAAGCAGCACGTT
Source organism: Colletotrichum sp. SAR 10_65 (assembly GCA_025328335.1). NCBI lineage: Eukaryota > Fungi > Ascomycota > Sordariomycetes > Glomerellales > Glomerellaceae > Colletotrichum > Colletotrichum sp. SAR 10_65. The sequence goes on from JAKMWQ010000030.1 coordinate 185,919, forward strand.
GTCTCGGAAGATGGGGAAGGGAAAGAGGTCGATCCAGGGGTGGTGAAGTATTCTCCTCTGGAGGTCCGTCGGACGAAGGCTCTTGCGGCTGGGCGTCGTCGAATCAAAGTTCTCTAGCTCCAGAGGTCCGCTCAGGTTATATGGAGAAATGAAGTCATCGCGGCAGAGGCCTTGTGGGGGAAACCCCATGGCGGCGGCGTTGTGGGCTAGGGCTGCGAGGACGCGCAGGCGGATGAGGACGTGCAGTGCCGACGGCCGAGGCGCGTGGAGCGAGTAGTCCTCGTATACTTCTTTGACGCGGTTTTGGGCTAGTGAAAGCCGTTGAGGGCATTTGATGAGAGCACATCCGCCGAGGAGGGTTGGTAGGATGCTGTCTTGGCCCGGAGCTGCCAGCGATGAGTGCTGATCATCGCAGTCTACGGTGGGCTGTTTCCTTCTTCTACCTGCTTTGGAGTAAGGTTTATGAAGGTATCGAGGCCCTGGGACTTACTGACGATACGCACGCTGGTTGAGTTTGTTTTGCAGCTTCTTTCTACGGTTCTGGTCGGAGATGCCGGTCCAGACGTCGGCTGGTTCCCATACATCGCATAGCATGATGGCAAGGGTTTCGGTATTCAACGTCTTTGGTGGCGGAATTGTCATATAATTCTGCGAAATAAAATCTCAAAGTCCTCACCGAAATCCGTTGACATCATTCCAGAAGGAAGAGAGAAGGAAACGACCTCCCCCCGCGAACGCTGAAGAGGGTTAGGAGAGGCCGGGCGGAAGTGGAGCCTGCTGACCGGCGTTTTCGGGGATACTGCAGTAGGTCCACCCGGGCAAAAAAATGCCACACCATAGCGGTCCAACTGTCTGAAGAGGTCTTCCAAGTGTCAAAAACGAAGAACACAGCTTAGAGGAAGCCTCTTCCATACTCAGCAGCAAAAGATTTGGACGAACAGGGAATCGAACCCTGGACCACTCACATGCTAAGCGAGTATTATACCACTAAACCATTCGCCCAAAGGATGATTTCGCCCGGACTTGAACCGGAGACCTTCAGTGTGTTAGACTGACGTGATAACCAACTACACCACGAAACCAGTGATTGTTGGAGATGGACGCGGAAAAGAGAAATATGAAGGTCGGGCGGTGTTGTGGGTGGGTAGGGCAGGGCATGGCGGGGCTGGATGGATGGCTTCATTTCGTGGTTGCATGCGTCGGCGAGAAGTGAATGCGGGGCAGGCCATTAGGGTGAATGGGGACAGAAGAAAAAGGCCAGTGTAGCCAGTGTTCTAAATTCGCTATGGTAAGGAAGGTCTCTTCAAACAGGCTTAGACGAAAGGGATATCCCAGTCTCTCAAAAATTCCAACAGCCATAATAGGATTGGCACCGAGGACCGAGATGAAAAAGATTCTTCGGTCCTCCGAAATGCTGGTGGTGTGGGGCCCTGTTCGGGTCCGACGCAGGTGCCGGGGTTGCCGTGGGCGGCTTTGAGCTGTGTTGGGCAAGTATTCGGCGGGTTCTCGCCGGCCATAAGCATTGTCAGCTTTACAGGAGTCAAGCGAGTGCGAAGAGCTGTAGTTACCAATGACAGACAGGTAAGAATCAAACCCGCAAAAAAAACATCATAAGTGTGGCTGTGACGGGATTGACAGGCAACAAGCTTAAAGTGCCACAGCATTAGCTGAGTCGAGTATGCAGAGCGTGGTCGCCTCGGCTTGGCATTCGGGGCAGAGCATGTCGACAGTGAGATCTCAGGGTCCATTGCCACGTTTTGTTACGCGTTGTATGCTTAACTCAGCTGGGAGTTGCATTACTGTATTTTTGTCCGGTTCATGATGAAAGTGATTTCGTTCGAACGGAGGTTCATCTCAAACTTGCGATGACAGGAGAACAGACTTTAGGGATGCAGTCCTCTTGGGTACCAAACCCTGTCACCCAGTCTGAATGTATTGTCGCGTTTTCTATGCCCTTTCAGCTGGACTATTCATCGTATCTCCAACAAGAACTCGGGCTTTTTTGCTGCCTCCTACTATCCTCGATCACTTAAACCGTCACCGCAGCCATTGCCAGCTAGTGGGATCACAACACACGCAATTTACGTGACTTACTCATACCTACTGAGCCAAGACTTAGTGCAACAACAGCCACGTAGATCTCGTCAGCAGGGCTGAGGTGTAGGATTCAATCTGCTGTCGGACTCATCCCCTGGGGCCTTGTCATTGGACGAGATACACGCTCTCGCACCCGAACCCCCGGCGTTCGCACTCGCTTAATCCAATTCTGTGGGGCACAAGCTGCCTCCGGGCGCCGAACGATCAAGGGGTCCGCCCGATCTGACTCTCCGAGTGGCGGTGATGGGAGGTCTCCCGTCCAGGTAATCGGGGTTTAACAAAGCTAAAAGAGTTATATTCTTTCCTCGCCAGAATTTCATGATGAAAGAGTCACGACTGATTGACAATATTCAATACCAACACATACAGAAAAATCATCCTCGATCCCCCAGAGATACATAAACGGTTCTTCACTTACACCAGAGTCCCACACAATGGCAGAGCGCGCATTCCGCTTCCGCGACGGCGTCGCCATCGCCCAGATCGCCGTCTTTTCCGTCTTCCTCGTCTTTGGTGTTCTCTTCAAGCTCCAAAAGAGAATGGGCTGGTTCGGCATCTCCTTCATCTCGACGATACGCATTGTCGGCGCGGGCTGCATGCTCGGCACCATGTTCAACGACTCGAGGGGCCTCTGGGCGACAATTTTTGTTTGCGAATCTTTGGGACTTGTGCTTCTCACGTTTGTGTTGTTGGATCTGTTGAAGAGAGTGTAAGTGGCCGTCGGTATGGTAGATATGACCCTGGGCTTTAATGCTGACTTGATGCTTCTTCCAGAAACCATTTCGTCCAGGTCCTCACGCCGTGGCACTTCCGCATTCCGGAGCTCATCTGCTGGGCCGGCCTCGCTATATCCATCGCCGACTACGTTGTCGCCAGCAAGAAGACGGAGAACGCCATGGCGCCTGGGTCGCTGACCAAGGCTGGAGTAGGCCTCTTTGCCGCGCTCTACTTCTGGGGTGTCCTCCTTTACGTCTGGCTAGCACAGAAGTGGAAACTGGTCCCCGAAGGCGAGAAGAGATCCATGATCGGCTTCGGCGCATCTTTCCCCTTCATGGTCGTCCGCATCGCGTATACGATCTCGTACGTTAGCACCGGAGACGACAAGTTCAGCGCTGTGAACGGGGATACGGCGACGTATCTTGGCATGACTGTTCTGATGGAGTTTGCGATTCTCGGGGTTGTGGTCTGGACCATCATGGGTCTGGAAAGGCTGCATATTCACGAGAAGGTTGAGCAGGGCGAGGATAAAGGGGCCAGCATGGATGAGTTGGTTGGGCCTAAGCCCAGAAGTAGCGGGGAGGAGGTGAACACAGCGTATGGAGAGCGGAGAGTATAGATGTTTCTCATTGCGGTAGTGTATTCTCATGGCATTAGATTAGATACCCGGAGCCAGGCAACCTGATGCTCCTCTTCCCTTCAAAGTTGTAGCAATTGAACAGCATACCACCAATTGTTGATAGTGACCCCCTTATGCCGTTACTTGGATCGGTCGAGACCGGATATTTTCAGGCCAAGAAGTTTCCTGTACTTTGTCAATATTTCCACCTTTCCATAGATGATATGCCATGAACAATGGGGATACCAACCGATGAGAGAAAAGGCGACCCAGATGCTTGTCTGGATGGGAAGCTTCGGCGGACACCATCTGGGGTCATATCAGTTCATACGGCCTCGCAGTGCAAGCTGAACAGGAAGGCAACGCAATTGAAAACCTACAATGATCCAGGAAGCTGCAAGAAGTAGTTCCAGTATACCCAAGGTGCGGCATAGGCGCCACCAAAGAACACCGCTGTACCTAACCCCCTCATCCATTTGTCACCCACATGCCTGTCTCTTCTCCAATACACTGGTATGGCAAGAATGGCGCCGACGAACACGGTGGCAGGAGCAACTTCCATGAACGTTGTCTTGAATCTCATGTAGTCTTTGATGACTTCGTTAGGGAAGCGACCCCAGGTAATCCCGATGAAGACGGCAGAGATGATGTTTAGTATCATCTCAGCGACGACGGTGCTCCGGTAGGAGTCGATGTAGACGTATTCCTTCTCCAACGTTCCCGTCCCGTTGTTCACCTTGATGATGAGTCTCTCGGAGGCACTACCGTCATCAGGGCCGTCTTTGATCGTGAATTCAGAGCCGGAGTACGTCGTGTTTTGGTTCTCCAGCTCCCCCTTCTCAACTGGCCTGTAGTTGACCGTCTGCGGCCAGTCGCCTGTTCGTATGGCGGCGAAGACCCGAAGTAGAGCCACCACCAACATGTTGACGCGCGGGCGGGAGGCATACAGCGCAAAAATGATGTCCCAGGACAGGTGTTTGTATCCTTCGGTCCCGACCACCACGAAACTGTTGATCAGGTTCCCTCCAAGCGTCGTGGTCAAGCTGAGCAGCCATGAATACCATATTGAAGGGATGGATTTCCAGCCCCGAGCATTCTTGTCAGGAAGTTTGCCGAAAAAGCCAAACGTCATCTTCTTCACAATAGGCCTGCAGCAAAAGATGACGACGATGATGAGATTCAAAGCATCCGTTATGATGAAGGTGTTAATAGTGTCGCCCATGGAAGGGCATTGCCCGGCTGACACGCTTTTCGGGGCGATGATCCATTCCACTGGAATAGGAGGAAGATATACTGGGTCAGATGTTGCATTGTAAGAGGCCTTATTCCCGTGGACTAGATATCTGGCATCACTCGTCTCGTACTGGCCTGCTGGTTTGACGTTTGAGGGGATACCGTTGTCCGCTGCGTGCACTGCGGAGTCGACATGTTTTCCAGGTGAGCTTGCGTGTGCAGCATCGTCGGTGCCCTTGGCGGCAGATTTGAGAGATGAAACAGCACCACCCATGGTGAAAAGATATGACGAAGACAGAAGCTGGAAGATTTCCTTGGTAATTGGGCTTAGAGACTGTAGACAAGCGCGCAATTCACAAGCCAAGAGCATCAATACTTATAACTAGCGAAGCATCGCAGCCTGATTCTCGATTGGGTAAAGGCACTTGTGCCGTGTCTTGGAAGTTATCATCGGCTACGCTTCCAGCAGCCCATGTTGTGTCTTGCTGAACGCCACCAGTTGGATGAAGATAAGCCGCCATCTCACGAGGTGCGCAGCTTGTGGCTGGACAAGTTCAGCTGAGCCCGGTTCTTTTGAAGTCAAGCGCAGGCTGAATCGCTGTCCAGGCATGGCAGGGAGATGCAGCCTCGAGTTAGTATCATTGTAGTAACCATTCAAATGGTCCTCTTGTGAGACTTGAGGCTGCCAGGTGCGAATTTGGTGTCGTTTCTGTCTTGGTGCCGCAAGCCCCACGCAGTCCATAGATGCCATACAGAGGGGGGCCTGCCATTGGGGTTGAAGCAATGCTTTCGCCATATGGATCGATTATCCAAATGTGGTTCGAATTGAACAGCATTTTGACAAATTCCATCACATCTTCACATGAGAGAACGGCGCCTAGCAAACCCGAGTTTCGAGCACGTCGCCGAGGGAGACGACGGTCGAGGTACAGCCTTGTTGTCAATCTGTCTTGGCTCGTGACACTGAAAGTTGACTAAGAAATGTGACGGCAATCATTCTCGCTGGGAGACCAATTGATGAATGGGAATCTTTCATTTGGATGGTGACACAGAGCTGTATTGAAAGCAATAGCTTGTCGCTGTCAAAGCTGAGTCCACGTCGTCAATTAAACCCACTAAATCCAGGAACTTTGGGCAAGTGCGACCCAGTCAGGCACTTTCCTGTCAAGTGTAGGTAGGGTACCCCGTCCACTGTAGCTTCCGCAGCTAGGGGTCTCCACCACACCTCGTCAGTGGAAGGTACCCCAACTTTTCAGCCTCGCGTCCAACTTCAATTCCGCACCTCGAATGGTGCCTCGTCGCAACCTCACCACCCGTCAAACCACCCCAAACAAGCGACGCGATGGCGGCCCAAGACGCGCCAAAGCTCCTTTGGAATCCCGACAACGTCAAAGACGTCGCCGAGTCCGTCGGCATCCCGAACCTCAACGACGAAGCTCTGCGCTGCCTCACCCAGGATGTCGAGTACCGAATCGGCCAGGTCCTCGTCGAGGCCCTGCGCTTCATGCGCGCTGCCCGCCGCACCACTCTGACCGTCAACGACATCAGTACCGCCCTCAAAGTTCTTAACATCGAACCTTTGTACGGGTACGACTCGACGCGTCCGCTGCGATTCGGCGAGGCTAGCCTCGGCCCCGGCCAACCGCTGTTCTACATCGAGGACGAGGAGGTCGATTTCGAGAAGCTCATCAACGCGCCTCTGCCCAAGGTGCCGCGCGATATGAGCTTCACAGGTGCGCCTTCCTCTTTGTATACGTGTCTACTCCAGCTAACTCTGTAATTACAGCCCACTGGCTCGCAATCGAAGGCGTACAACCATCCATCCCCCAGAACCCGACGACAGCCGAATCCCGATCCCAAGAACTCGTCCCCAAGGGCCCCGGTGCTAACCCCGCCCTGGCCGCCCTTGCCGGCAACGACTCCATCTCTTTCCGACCCGCCGTCAAGCACGTCGTTTCTAAGGAACTCATCCTCTACTTCGAAAAGGTCCAGAACGCCATCCTCGACGACAACCCAGACGAGGAAGTTGGGCGTCTCCGCCAGGCCGCTCTTGCCTCCGTCCGCGACGACCCCGGTCTGCACCAGCTGATCCCCTACTTTATCAACTTCGTCGCGAACCAAGTCACCCACCGCCTCGACGATGTCTTCATTCTCCGCCAGTCCATGGAGCTGACGCTGGCCCTCATCCAAAACAAGAAGCTCTTCCTCGATCCCTACGCCAACTCCATCGCCGCGCCCGTGTTGACCTGCATTCTCAGCCGCAAGATCGGCGCCGAGGACGGCTCTGATGCGGTGAAAGAGCAATACAAGCTTCGCGAGTTCTCGGCATCGCTGCTCGGCGAGATCGCGCGGAAGTACTCGGCCTCCAACAACCTCCTCAGACCCAAGCTAGTCCGCACGTGTCTGAAGTTCTTTATGGACCCGGATAAGCCCCCAGCTGCGCACTTTGGCGCCATCTCCGGCGTCGCGTCAGCTGGCGGTCCTGAGGCGGTGCGGGTGCTTGTGCTTAAGTGTCTGAGGGCGTACCACGACAATATCCTCCAGCCGTTGAAGGAGAAGGGCGAGGGGATCGACTTTGAGATGTTGGTCGGTGGCATTCTGAAAGCGATCAGCACCATGGCCGAAAGCGACAAGACCCCTGTCAACGGCGTGAACGGCAGCGTCGACAACTACGCCACCGAGCTCAACGAGTTTATCGGCCCCATTCTCGGCGCTCGTGTGCTCAGCTCAGGGAACTCGAGGGTGATCCGGCAGATTTTGGATGCCCGAAACATCGAATAGGATCGATATGTGGTGTACGGTCAACCAATGACCCCGAGATCAATGTGAGGGTACATTCGAGTGATTAAATATCTGGGAGGCGCATCGGCGTTTGGGCTGGACATGGTAAAACAGGATCAGGAGGCATACCACTTTAGTTTGCGACCTGATGTAGATAATTGATCACGGGTCTCTAACGTCTGTCCTGCCGCTCTCACCCTCCGAACTTCGAAGCTGATCGCGTGCCACCAATACTTGTACGTTTTGTGAACGGGAACAATGGATTAACTTGTTTGATACTCAAGGGAACTCATTTTACAGCTTCCAGTCTATACAATCCTCCCGCCTTAAGCAGCGGGAGGAGGGCCTTGCGCCAGACAATCTTCCAGCAGAGTGCCATCCGATCAGAACTCCAATCGCCGTCTCCCACCATCAACACACACGTACACTTTCCGCTCTCCTGCGTCTCTCTCCTCGTCCCCGATTACCACCTCTCGTCCATCACCCCCTAAACCCAAAACCGACTTCTTTCCCCCCTTACCACGCAAAAGCCAGACCGAGCGCCGACACAAGCGACGTGGACCAGATAACCCAGCCCCACTTGTTGATCTCAGGCTTGGCGAAGCCGAGGGCGAAGTCGTACGTCAGGTGGCGGATGCCGTTGAAGAAGTGGAAGGTGAAGGGCCAGGCGACGAGGAACTTGAGGCCGGCCTTGAGGGCGACGGGCGCGGCGGCGGCGGCGGAGACGAGCGAGGCCGCCTCGACGTGCCAGCCGAGCAGCGGCGCGACGAGGTAGGTGCCGAAGTAGACGTAGAAGGCGGCGGAGAGGCCGCCGCCGGTGATGCGCGTCCAGATGGAGGCGCCGAACCACGTCTGCTCCATCTTGTAGATTGTCAGGTGCGGGGAGATGGGGCGGTGCAGGCGCTGCTTGGCGAGGATCTCGTTGCCGTCGGCGACGGAGACCTTGGCGGTTGCGACGGGGCTGTTTGGGGAGGGTTGTTAGTATCGTGCCTTTCTGGGGTTCACGTGCATGTGTTGGAGGTTTAAGGTTCCAGGTTTGGGTTGAGGGAATAGTTTCGAGGGATCGTTGACGGGGGGGAGTAGTTTGCGTACCGGATCTGCGTCGTGGACATGCTGGAGGCAACGACGGCCTTGGGGATCTGGGAGTTGAAGAAGACGGAGGGCTTTCCTGCCGCTGTGGTGCCAATCGCCATCGTCAGCATTTCGTTCTCCTCTCGAACTATCCCGCAGGGGACTTCAATGATGTGAACGCACCTCGGCGCAGGGCCGACACGCCCACCCGCTGCGCAATCATGTTGGCTGAATGTACTCGAGTCGTTTCGTTGCTCTTAAGATCGGAGTTCGGGTCGCGGTCGCGGGTGGTTCGTTTCGCGGGGAATTGGAGCGGCTCGGGCGTGGGTGAGGTTGCAAAAAAGTGTTGATGTCAAGCTTTCCCACAGACACACCCAAGGATTCAATGGCAGCAGCAGCCAGGCGCTCCAGTGGAACCCGACCAGACACGGGAATCCCCTCGGCTTTTCGGCTGCGATCGACCAATCAGCGCCGACTATTTCCTAAGCTGCAGTGCCCACGTGATCCCTGGCCATCGGAAGGTTGCTCAAGGTGGGTGGATCACATCTTAGCTAAGCACGCATCGGAGCACGGGCCATCAGAAAAATTCTGGCTGTGCCTCAAAACGCCGGCGACCTGGAGAAGTTCTTTTCCCTTTCTTCTTCTTTTTCTCTCCTCAGATAGATAATGGCCGCCCGCCGCAGTACAGCTAATGGCGAAGGTTCTTCCCTCGGGAAGGGCTGGAGCTGATGAAAGACGCTGCAGGTAAGCCTTTGGGCTATGGGGGGACCAGAGAGTAATTCTGGGAATGGATCCTTTCGTTGATCTCGGTTCTGGTTGAATCCCGTCTGGAAACCGTTTCATTTATGGGTATCTACATACTTTTCGCCTGATGACTTTCGTTGTGATGTGCGTTCCATGTCGTAGATGAGCCGCCGGCAGTATGCAGGCCTCGTCAATGACCACTGTCAGCGCTCGCGAGTGCCTCCTGCTGATGTTGCCCACGAACGGGAATATTGGCACAGCGTAAGGCAGGCGCTAGCTCCAACACGCCTGAACGACGACACAAAGGTTCGCAGGCGATACGTATAAAATCATTTGCACCGGGGACGTCTGTCTATCCGTAGACCAACCCAATGAGCTCCTCCCCTTGTGTCGTTCTTCGTAGCATCCGAAATACCATGTCCGAATGTACCGACCCGTGGGCCAGGAAAATGATTTATCCAAGACCACCGAGTCTCCGGCGCGAAGTCGCAGCTATCGTCGCCCGTCTCGTATTCCGGGCCGGATAAACGGGAAAGAGCACTGCCGGTGGTAGACCCGTCGCAATGGCTTCCGGACGTCTCTGGAGAAGAGGCGCTCGTGATGAACATCGACTTTGTGGATGGCGACTAACGTCCTCAACCTTACACATTGCCATCGCAAGAACCATCGGCTTCATTGTGCCGGGCAATCAACACCGGTGACGGATCTGTAGAAATACATTCCACGCTCGCGCAGCTCGAAACCAATCCTGTGCCATGAAATCGCTCGACGAACCCGCCGCTTCTAGAGAAACGCATCACCATGGCATGACTACTTATAAATATCCTACCTGGCGCGCCCAAGCTCGAATTGTGCACGCCAAATAGTAGTATATCTTGATAGTGAGCTTTTCATGGAGCGTTCGAGCGAAGACTTGAGATGTCAGGCGAAACACTGGGGATGAGCATTTCAACAGACATCTACTCCCTGGCTTGATCTACTTTGTAACCATGTCCCTCATGACGTGGAATATGCAAAGGACGAAAGCCATGGCGGACGACGCCAGTCCCTGTTCGCATCGTAAGCATCATCGACACGACTAAGACTCGGGGAAAGGAGGCGGCCGAGGAAGCAGATGCCCTTAGCATCCATTCAGACAGGCACAAACCTTGCGATCGCGTTCCGATCACAGTATTGTCTTGGTCTTTCGAGTTCCGTACGGATCCGATGCGCCCATCTTATAGTGCCGTGCTGGCCGAAGCCAGGGCAGGCACCTGGATATCACCAAGACGACGAGTTGGGAGGCATACGGCATCACCATAAATAATCTGGATGAAGAAGAGATTGTGAAATCAATGCTACTCAATCGGTGGGCGCTCGATCAAATCTGCCAAATGATGTAGCGTTCGTAAGCGCAGCAGGCAAAATCAAGCCCGACATTGCAGGCGACGGCATCAGCGGCATCGATATGTGTGTGGTCGGAATAAGCAGCGGACGCCGACGACCACCGGCGCCGGAAGCCAGCACCACCGCCAGAGGGAAAGAACAATTTCGGCTGTCGAACGCATACAGACAGGCATTCTAGCATGGTGTCTCACGATAAAAACAAACACCGCAAATTCCAATCCCATTGCTCCTGTCTGCGAGAAGCAGCCTCCTGCCCAGTGCCAGTACCGCCTTTTAATACTCATCAACAGCAGCGTGCTACATGCGTCGTAAAAGTCCCGACCAACAAAATGAGCATCCTCCACCGGCTTGGTCGGCCTCATTCTACGTGATGCTATATATTCACCTCCCATCCCCTGAGCTGTTCTTGCTTCGGATAATAGATGCGAGGAGAAAAATTCGTCGAGAAACACTAAGCAACGCCGCAGACCGAGCCTTACGACGAGGCCACCTGCATACCACCAAATACCAGTCAGCGTGCTCTATCCAGACATCACCAGCGCGCACCCACGGCCCCTCCCGTTTCTGACGGAATATACGAAAGACGCTGGCAGGTCGGGACAGAGAAGAGCAAGGAACACACAGCCACTCGGTCACCACTTCAAGAATCACCCGCTCTTCTTCATGGATCGATTCCCTGTGCGTCTCGTCCTGTCCTCCTAACCTATTGTTCACGAAGAAATATGCAATTTTCGTCTTAGAACTTCCAAAACTTTGCTTCAAATCCCTCCCTTTATACCATCAGCGCCCCCGAAAGGAAAAACTCTTATGGCTCCATTCTTCATTCAACATCACAGGAATTGGAATTGAAGAAGAATGCAAAAAGAAATGCTGGATGCCAATCGCTGACGGGAATTGAGCCCGACGTGGGGGTCGAACCCACAACCTTGAGATTAAGAGTCTCACGCTCTACCGATTGAGCTAGCCGGGCGACTGAACCCAGCTGGTTTGTTGGAGAGCTGGCTCGGTTATTGCACTAGGTAGCCTTGCATACACCAGCCCAGCTTCGTCCGTCAACTTCTTCGTCCTTTTCGCGATCCAGTCAGTCACCCAGCCTTTCACTGTCAGTTCTCAAGCATTCTCTTGTTTGTTTTTGTTTCTTCGCTTTGTACCCCAAGGGCTGTCTCTTCTTCGCTCGTTCGTCCATTTGCAAGCCTTGCACAAACGCATCTGCCAAAGTTCAGCCGAGGGCAGCCAAGTCAATTTAGTGGCTCTTCACCGTCACAAAAATATTGAATATCATCCTGTCAAGCATTAACTGAGGAATAAAATGTCAATTCTCGGAACCACCAAGTCGAGGTCCCATTATAACGCATTACTTTTCCATGTCGGAACTTTTCTGACCACGCAGAGAACAACTAAAGCTCGCCAACTAACTGATGCATCTTGCATCTCAAACGCCTCTTAATCTAATGCAAAGTGGTATGCCGTACCCTTGGGACTCCTGATCATACAGATTTTCTCCGCCTAGAATAAAAACTCCCAAATAACAAATGCCACCCGACGCCAATGCAGTCCGGTGCGTCACCAACGAAATACCGGGCGGTAGCACTCAGAGAAGGGGTATTGCACCCGCGAAGGAGGCGGGGGAGGAGCAACGCGCAAATCCTAATCGCCGTCGAGCAAGGCGTCCATGCCATTTCGCTCGCTCTCAAGGCTTTCGGCTGTGATCGGTCCGTCAAAGGACTCCTTCTTCTCGTCGTCTTGGTTCGTCAAATCGTCAAACATCCTGTTGACCGCCACCTCGTCCTCTCGTGACCGAGGGGCATCCTCCCTGCCGTTCAACATGCCAACGTCGCCCTTGAACACGTCGGGGCCGAACATTTCTACGGCCCGCTTGCGACCAACCTCGGTTCGGCGCAGGATCTCGAGAGCCTTACTCTTCCCAGCCTCGGTGTGCAAGTTAAGGCCATCTTCCTGGCCTTGGAGCAGGCGCTCTTCAAGGGACATTGATGCATTGTCGACAACAAGCTGAGGGCCGCGGCCACCAAAGAGACCGGGGTGAAGTGTCGGACCGCTGTCAATATCCATGGGGTCGTCTTTGCTGCCAATGGATTGACGGTGTGCGCTGCCGTGAGAAGTGCCAGGAGGCGTGGCTGACGAGTGCTCCGACTTGCGATTATACGACTGATGGAGGCCGGGAATGACGGTTGCACCAGAGGCAGAAGCGGCCGCAGCGGCTGCCGCTGCCGCAGCAGCAGCCTCGGCGTTTTGAGCCTTGCGCTTCAGGCTGGCGGCCTTGGCCTTCATATTTTCCGGAAGGTCTTCGGGGTCGTCCACGCCGTATTGGGCCAGGAGTTTCTGCAGCTTCGTAGGACGAGGCTTTCGGGTGCTCTTGGACACTTCCAGAACGGGGGGTGGGTTTGGCGCGACCGGACACCACTTGTGCAGCTCCTGCCTGAAGAAGTTGGTCTCATAGGCGAGGAGGATCTCGGCACCTTCAATCTTACGCAAGTAGAATCGCTGGGTGTCCGCTTCCGACTCGGTTGACACAACAGGGTTGCAGTACCCAGCAATGTGGTTCCGGAAGTCCTGGGCGTTGTCGATGATCTTTTGCAAAACCTCCTCTTCCTCGGGCTGGAAGGGCAGGCTTGAAATCTTATCGGACCAACCGAGCAACTCCTCCAGCTTGGGGCGCGCAGCGTCTCTCGGAATCTTGACTCGCCAGTCGCAGATTGGGCAGGTGTACTTGTCTTCATCCTTGACCTTGCCGCGGGCAATCTTGAGACACTTGCCGTGGTACCTGAACGTGTTAGCAATGAACAAAAGAGTCAAAGACGGGATTCTCACCATTCGTGGCAAAGCTCACACTCGATCATCATGCCAGCTTCGATCTTTCGGCAGATGCAAAAGACCTCGCGGAATCGAGGATCTTCCCACCGGTGAACCTTGCCGTCCGGGCTGGCTTCTCTCGAGGCAGGTTCCGCGGGCATACGGGGCTTATCATTGACTATGTCAAAACAGTCTTGGTTGCGCTCGAGGACATAATCCATGTGACTCTTGAGAATGTGAAGGGGCGCATTGGTTTTGCCGAATAACTTCTTGCCCTCTCTCATCCAGTCCTCGTGGCGCTTCTGCTCGCGTTCGAGGTCAAGCGTGCCATTGGGCTTCGAGTTAAGTTCATCCAACTTGCGCATAATCTCTGCGACTTCCGCGTACTTGGGACGATTGCGGATGTCGGGGTCACGCGATCGGTTAGTCAAATCGACGATCTGCTTGTGGGCCTCTCTCTGCTTGTAGAGGATTTGGTCAACAGCAGCCAAAGTCTCGGATGAGACAGGCAAGTAAAGTTGCTGGACCTGCATCGACAAGGCCTCCAGCTGAGGATAATGAACAACCTCAGCGTTGATCAGCTCCCTTGCCTTTTTCTCCCACTGTTGTCCCGCGTTCATTTGGTCGATGTAGTACGCCAAGTGGTCATTGTACGGCGGGATTTCCAGGACCTTGCCCTCTTCGATAAGCTCGCGGACTTCGTTCAGGTTCAAGGTAGAGCCTCTGTTGTTCCTAGCCTTTTCGTTCCACTTGAGCTGCTCCAGCACGCGGGAGAGGCTGTCGATCTCGGGCATATCCACGTTGAAAGTCTTGCCTTCCTCAAGTAGATCTTCGATGTTTGCGACGTTTGCGCTGTGGATCTGTTCCAGTTCTTTAGCTGCGTTCTTCTGGAAGGCCTCGATGGCCTCAGCCCGCTCCCTCAGCTGGGTAATCTCAGGACAGTCGAATCCTATTTGCTCTGCCTCGCTGAGCAACCGATACACGTTGGAAACATTTCGCGCGTCTTTTTCTTTCTGGTCCAGCGAGTTCTTCCGGTTGATGATGGACTTTTCGCTCTTGCGCCTGTTTTGCTGCTTCCGGACTATGTAGTTGGTGGCCTCGTCCACCCAATCATTGCATCGTTCGACGAATTCCCGAAGCAAAGGGAGTGAGGGCAGTTCATGGGGTATTTTCTCACCCTCGTGTAAAAGAGTCCGCAGAGTCTTGAGAGGAGGGGTTGCCTCCTCTTCCAAAAGTGCATTGTACTTCTCTTCCCATGCCTCCGGCGTGCGGGCCTTCTCCAAAACCCTTTCATAGGCGTATTCAATGTCCTCTTCAGTCTGCCTGAGAATGAGGGCATGTCTCTCGCCGTTGAAGCGTTGCGGCTCGGTCATCTCGCAGCACGGTTGGTAACCCGCGTGCGTAAGGCAAAGGATCTTGCCGGATTTCAGACACTTGAATCGGGAAAAGTAGGAGAAGGCCTTGCAGTAAGAGCACTGGTACTCCTCCTCGGGCACGTCTTCGTCGTTGATCTCAATCTTCAACGGGCAAGTGTCTTCACCCTTGCCATCGACAAGGGCACAGTTGTGATGCTGGGCCTCCAGATGTTTCGCGTTAAACTCGGACCGTATCGCTACCTCACGCTTCTTGATTCGTTCTAGTGCTGGTGCGAGCCATTTCGCAGTCTGGATGTTGAGGCCGCCGTTAGTCGTGCCCTCAGCGGCAGTCCACAATAGCTCATCATGCGAGAAGCAGGGCTGTCTGCGAAACACCTGAAGCCTCTCGACGCCAGCAAGACCAAAAGGCTCCCAATCGCAAGGAGCGAAGTTGACCGCCTCGTTAAAGTTAAAGCCATGGTTGAAGCCGGCGTGGTATGCCTGAGGGAACGTGATGACGAACTGTCCTGCGCGCTGATCCACGGCGTACACTCGAACGCCAGCTTTCTTCAATTGCTCAGGAGTCAAGAGAGTGACCAGCTGGAAGAGAAGGTCGGGTTGGGTCTCGAAGAGCTCAGGCACAGCTTCACGCATTGCGGCCTCGAACTTCTCCGCATCTTCACCCGGGATACCGTACCATGTCTTGGTAGCGCCAAAGTGCTGGTAGTTGGCGGAGTAGGCGTAGTGGTCCTCGTTGTGCCAGCAGAAAGTAGAGAAGATCATGCCGACGTAAACCCATGGCACGGTCATGCCGGAGATGTCTGACTTGATATGCCTGAACAAACTCTCAGGGTGGAGGGGCAACAAGTTGAGATTCCACGGATCGGTCGAGTAGGGATTATTGGGCTGCTTCTCGACGGTGGGAAAGCCAGAACCATGAGTCGTGCAGTGAATGTCGGCGCCATACTCGACTTCGACGGTCTCCTCAATATCGGCAACGAGACGCCAGAATTCGGTCTCAACATCCTCCTCGGTGACCGGACGGTGGCAGCTGAGAACAGGGTCGAACGGCATCTTCTTCTCGAAGTAACCCTGTTTGAAGTCTGCCGCCTTCTGCTGGAATTGCTTTAGGGAGTACAGACCACCCTCTTCGAAACCGTACTGGCCGTCGCCAACCAGGCATCTGGGGCAGTTCCACTCGGATTCGGGCTTGTGCTTGAGAGGAGGATCAAGGCACGTGCCGTGGTAGGCGTGGTCGCACGATTCGCAAACAATCAGGGGACCTCCCTCTTCAGCCTTGCCGCATTGCTCGCATTTCTGCCGGGGGTCAGCGGTGCCTCGAAACAACAGTTGGGACGATTGATCGCAACTTACCTCGCCGGGGGCTGCTGCCTCATCTCGGGGAATCCTGGGAACCGATGGGCGGAACAGGGACATGTGAGATCCGGCCACTGTGGGAACGGTATCTGTAAGGAAATGTGTTAGCACAGGATACGCAGCCAATAAATTCTCAGTAGACGGTGGAAAACCCGGGGCAGTCTGCCGCAGTTGGGTTGATTCATCGTAGTACACGGCAAACCCCCTGTACGGCGCATGCAGCTATGGTGTCTGATTGCATTCGGAGCCAGCCGGGACGGCAGCACACGTTGGGCGACGCAGACGCTGACATGGGACGATTGCCGATCGGGGGTTGTGCAGAAATGAGGGGAAGCCACTCACCTTTCTTGAGTCTTTTGCTCCGCCTGCTCCCGCTATCCGCGTCGTCCTTGTCCGCGCTGTCGTCCTTCTTAGCGGAGTTGAGACTGTCGCAGGACTTCTGGCGCTTCAGGGCCGCAGGTCCAAGACTCGAAGGTCTGTACTCTGGGGTGTTCTTGGCGGAATTCAGCGGGCTGAAGGACTTTTGGGGCGTGCTTGTCGCATCATTCTGAGGCGTGGGGCGGTTGACACTTGTAAACCCCGAGTTCACAGCAGTGAAGCCGCCAGAGTTGATAGCTCTAAATCCCGAGGTTACAGGAGCCGGAGCTGGCGCGGGCGGCGCATCCGACATGGGAGTGTCCCGGTCAGCCTCCTTCTTGAGCCCGTTGATGCTCGCCTGAAGGGCGTCTGAGGCATGACGAGCGGGCGAGTCGGCGCGTGCACTTGAAGGTGTGTTCACGTTGGAACGCTTCATAGGGGTCACAGCCGGGCTGGGCGTGTACGGGCCGCCGTTTTCGAGCTCGAGCTGCTGGTGAACACCAGGCTTGGCGAGACGGAGATACTCCTCGTATGGGCAAAGCCACCTCTGGTATGAGTTCTTGAGAGAGGTGGAGAGAGAAGACATGATCTTGCCGCTGTAGCCCAGATCACGACCAATCTCAGCCCACTTCTTCAGCTTGCAAACCTTATCAAAGCCGCCGCGAGCCTCGACCGCCTTCTTGAGTCTGTACAGATCAAGAGGCTTCTTGTCGACATAGGGAAGACGGTGCAGATTGTTGCCCTGCTGTCTGTGGAACTTGGCGAGCGCGTCGAGGTACGAGATGTTCGCTCGAGTGCCTGCATCTGTCAGTGTCGCCTCGGAGGAGCGCAAGCGCGGCGACTCACTTCCTTCGACCGAGTTCAACTCCTGTTTCCTCGTCCTGAAGTGGAACCTCTGTAAGTCTCGTTAGCACCGTCGTCTCGTAAAAAGAGCGTCGTCTTGGGGCCGGGAACGTAGCGAGCCCTCAATCGACGCCAGAGAATTGCCAACCCACCTCGGTGTCAATCGCGAACTCGGGGTTCCACGAGTCGGGAGGAATGATCTTGCACAGGCCGTAATTCTGGGCCTCGGGTGAGATCTTCTTGATGTACTCCATCGGGTCCTTCCACTCCTCCTCGGTCGGGCAGTATGTAGGCGCATCTTCGAGGCCGTGGGGGCGTGACTTCTTCTTGGTGGGCTCCTTGATCGCGGTCGCTTGGCCTCTTCGCTCGACCGAGGTCAGATCGAGAGGCGTACTTCGCATAGAGCTCAGGGGGATCTGGGGGTTCGTCGGGTGGTAACCGTTGGAATTGACCTGGGCGGCCTTGGATTTGGCGGAGGCGGTGGTGGCTCCGACGGCCGGCGAGGCTCTGGAGCTGGCATTTGCGCTGCCGGTGCCGTTGGCAGCGGAGGTTGCTGCAGCAGACACCATGGTGGTTGGAGTAGGTGGCCAGAGGCCTGTTCAACAGGCGCAGAGGCGATCTGGTTGAATTTGGAGGACTCGAGGGATTTCGGTGGTGTCGCGGGTCAGAGGTACTCGGGCAGGCGGAGGGTGCCGGAGGTGATCATGCGAGCGAATGAAGAAGTGTGGGCTAGGGAGAGTGTCGCATTACAGATCCAGTAAGGAGGATGACTTTCGGACAAGACAGTCGGCAAAACCGGTGAATGCTGGATTTTGAAAGCCACAAGTCGATTGTATACCACAGAGGTGTATGAGGAAAGTATCGCGTCTGCAGGAAAGAGCGAGGCAAGTCAGATATTTGGCACAGGCGGAAAAGCTTAAAGAGCATGCAGCGCAGAACAGAGGTACCACCAGCAGATGGAGGATGCACCAGGCAATATTGGGGGCAACTCACTGGGACGTGGCTCACTGTCAAGAAGACGCAGTGCGCATCATTGAAATGGGAGCGAGCGGGTGTGTTGGTCACCTTGAGAAAAGGCCGGATTTGGTGGCAGGCCGAGTCATGAAGGTGTGGTGTTGGTGTAGATGTAGGTCGGATGGGTGTATGTGTGAAGGAGGGAAACCGGGGGAGGAGAGGAGCTGGTGGAAATGGGATGTGTGGATAAGGTATGGGAAGGGAAGGGAAGGGAAGGGTGGACGGAGGGAAGGTGCAGTGCAGGTGCAAGTGCGAGCAGGTGCGGATATGGAAGTGGATGTGGATGTGGATGTGGATGGATGCCGGGCCGGGTGGGCATTGAAGGCAGGCAAGGCAAGGCAATGGATTACGGGAGAGAAGTCAGGCAAGGACACTACAGACAGGACAGGTGAGGCGCCAAAAAGCACAGGCAGAGAGAGGGTGCACCAAACAAGAGAGATTGTGTGTGTGTGGAAGAGGGTAATGGAAAAGGGAGGGAAAGGGCACCTGAATGAGTAAGGCAAGGCAGGCAGAGAGGCACAGGCGCAAGACTAGAAAGAATCGAGTTCTTTCCTCATGCCAGAAGAAAGCAAGTGCAGGTGCAGCAGAACAGGTGCAGTGCAGGTGCTGCCTCTCTGTGGGAGAAACACAGCCCAGGGCAGGTGCGGGTGCGGGTACCTGGTGCTGGTCTGGTGCAGTGTGCACCTCCTCCATTCACGGTGGTGACGGGGCAGGCAGGAAGGCAAAAATGGGCGCGGAACGGAAGGGACAGCTCACGTCTGTCGGTGCAAAATCCCACTACAAGTGGGTCCGCACTGGACTTCAAGTCTCCACTCCGCCAGTGGGAAGAGGTACCCGATACTTTCTTCATGACGTCCACATGGAAGCCACCAAGTCCACCTCAGACGACTCCTCCACTGCAGAGTGGTGTTCCCCTCTTCCCTCCCTCTCCCTTCCCCTCTCCCCAGGCTCAGATGAAGCCTCACCTGGAAATCTTCAATTGCTACCCGACTTGTATACTGTCATTGACAACCCACTGGCTATCCAAAGAGTATGTGCCTGACAACCTCCTCTGCGATGCTGGGCTATGCTTGCAAATCACCCAGCTAGACAAGAGTCCCAGTTGCCAGACCCGGCTAGCAGCATCCAATTCAAAGGGCATCATGTCAAAGGGAGCCGTCGTTTAGCCCACCTAGTGCATGCGCCAAAATAATCGATCTCCTCCAAAAAGTACATAATTATTCGTTTCCCTTTGAAAACACCTGCCCAAAGACAAATTAACCCTGGAGTTCCGTCCCCAATTGCCCCAGGCTGGGTATGATGGTACATAAAACACCCGATCCGCCCAGGTACCGCGGTACTTTTGCTTTTGTTTTGTTCCCTATTCTGTGTAGTTTACTCTATCGTGTTATTCAACCCGTATGCAGTGTACGCATACACCTCTGTATCAGAGGTACCGCGGTACATCCGCCCCCAAAAGCTGACATCCAACCTTGGAACATGCGACATCAGACACACCACACACACAAACACAAACACCCGCCGCACTCAGGGCCGACGACGTCGCAGCGGAGGTTCCATGAATCGTTTTCCATGGGCGCACGGTCGCACATCTGCAGCACTCTTTGCTCAATCTGGCTCGTCGGCGAGGTCAGGTCACCTCCTGGAGTCCTAGGTGCGCGCTCTGAAGTCCGTCGTCGTTCAATCCCCCGGCAGTCGTTGCGCTGATCGTCCGACGCTCATTCGGCTACTGGCCGAGCCACCGACTCGACCATACGAAGCCGTTCGTGCGATCATCCTGGATACCGCCCTGCCTGCCGGAGTCAATTGCGGCAATGATGAGGCCATGGTGTTTGGGACAGATTGGCGACTGTCGGGAAGCATGCGACAATAATCCAAGGATTACGCAGCATTCCCAGCCATACATCATTAGCCTTTTCACCAAATGGTCAGCATTGTGACGGTGACTGCTGTGATGCATCTCGATATTCTCAGCCCTCCACCAAAATCACCAACAGCAAGGCTCGCGGGGGCGGCCGACTAGGTCGTGGTGGTGCCAGGCGTCCACGCTGCCACGGGGTGGCCACGGACCACCACTCCAGTCTCCCTTGCCGGGGGGGAGCCACTCGCGCGCAGGTGAAAAAAACTGCAGCAAAAAAAAACCGAGTGAGCATCTGATATCCGTCACTGACTCGACAGGGGTTAGCCATTATCAATCGCTTAGCGAGCCAATCACATCCGTATGACGTTGGAGAAACCCGCCTAGCGTCCCAGATCGGTCCAAGGCCGAGGATAAGCCCTGTTTGCGGGGGCGGGCGACTCATCTTTGCAGCACACCTGGCCTGCACCTCATCTCTGGCCTTCAAGCATCCAATTGGCCCGGCTTAGTCATCCGCCGCGAGGGAGTCGGTTTCGATATCAGGTCCTTTGGTTCGTGGTGTTTTCCTTATGTGACCGTCAACTACTGTCATACACATGTCTTTATGCATATTTAAGACGCAATGGGAGTACTAGTCAGCCTTTCGCCAAATATGGCCTATATATGGCCGATGGATAGCTAGAATCAGTCTGTTTATAAACAGCCGGGCTTGAAAAGTCAGGAATCTACCCGGCGGGCAATGTAGAGCCATGCGTGTTCCATTAGGCTGCCAGAGGGGTGCTATCGGATGGCTATTACTACGGAATCGTCAGAGGAAACTGCCGACAGCCGCTTTTTAGTGTTGGTGCCTTGCTTGTGGGACGAGGCAGCAGATGCAAGAGGTATTGATATATTGATTACTCGAAAATGAATTCCTGGCAGACCGCACAAACATTGTCTGGAAAATCTTTAGCTGGGTTCTTCAGCATATCATCTTATATGCCAGGCACTTGGAACAGAGTATGTCAAACCCACATTCGCGAAGCATAATCCGCAGTTCTCGGCTTGATGTGCCCTAGTGACGTCTTAGGTGTCTCGTCACTCTCTTCATCACGTACTGGTATCAAGTCTTTGAAGAATCGATCTGGAGGTCTAGAAACTGCAGAGCGTGTAGTTCCACTACCACGGACAACCTCGTAATACACGTAACGGACTTGCTTCCAGCGGCATAGTACATCCGGGTCTGTCAACGCTCCAACTTCGCCTCTGGAGCGTTATAAATACCCAAAGAGCGTTGTCTAGCTTTGATGACCACAACAACCAGAATGAAACTGGTACAGACCGGTACATTCTGTGGCTAGGACCCAGTTTCCCATCCAGGGCTCGCTATACACTCTGTGTGGAAGGCTGGCAAATCTATGTTGTTCTTGTCATGCCCTTGTCCGTCACCAGAACCCATCGTGTATCGTGACCATAATACGCAATGGACATTCAAATTATCTTTGAAGTACCGCGGAGAATCCGGAACAGGTACTTCAAGCACGACAAGGGCATGACAGTACAGATGCGAGGCTCCTTTACGTGGAAGTACGCTGCTCTTTCATTTCCGTTGTTGAAAAAGAAAAGGTAGTAGTCGGTAGAAGCATTGGCTTTAAATATCTCATGAGCTCCAGGTATTGAAGAGGAGTCGAGTAAGACATCGGGGCAGAGAACTCATGTATTCATAACTAAGGTTATACAATGCAACCAGTTTTATCAGAAGGTCTCAGAAGCCCCCGAAGATGTCGTCGAAGCTTGTAGTTCTATCCTGTGACTGAGAAGAGATGCCACAGACAAACGGCCCACGGCGAGAAACCGTGTGATTGGTAAACGTGTTTCTTCAGAGTCATCGTCTCTCGATTGATTGAAAGCAATAAACCATCAACGCCTCATTTGCTTCCGTTCCCTTGGATTCTAGGAGCTTCGAGTCTACGTAGCAGCAGACTTCACCTTGGTATAAAAGACAGGGCGGGATCTCATTAATCTTCTGTTGCACCCAAACAAACACCGATGAGAGACAACGAGATCTCATGCGGCTACCAAGGCTGATATGGGCAGGTGTGGCACGAGGGCCGAGCGACCACCAGCGAGCCCCACGAGAGCGTTCAAGACCTGAACGTATTGACGTGACTAGGGGCATTGTCGTCCTTTGGCCTTCAAGGGATTGAATACTACCGGAAAGACACCAGGGCCAAACGCCGAGAAGACCACACACTCGTGAGGTGAAGTAGTCCAAGGCTGGCGCAGACTGGTCTCGTAGCCGACTCTCATTGTTTTTAGGCTGCCCGTGGGCGCTCAAAATGTCCATTGGTTGAAAATACATTTCCCAGCTGAAGGAAATGGCTTATAAATGACTTGAAGAGTAACCTGAGAGAGATCGCACTGTTCCGTCCACTCACCTTACACACATCGCCTCCATCCCTGCAGTGCTGATCGCAGATGAATCGCTCCGTACCTCGTAAACGTAGTTTCTCGCATGAATCAATGAACAACTCATCAGGCCATTATAAGAAGACGTCCATAACATGGTGTTTTTTGCAAACAATTACTGACGCCATGGCGTTTGGAGGCTGGAGTTCATCCAATCTGACGATAAGCATGCTAATAACCCCGTGCCAGCTCTTCCTCATCTTTCCCCAGTCTTCAACTGCAAGAGAAAGAGTACTTGCGCTCAAATCACGGGTGGTACTGTCCATCACCGTCTGAGGTAATTGAGGAGACGAATAACTCATGTAATCGCCCTCGAGAAGAGAATTTCTGCCACTGAAGCCTGCCACAACATTTACTGCTATCCCTTGAAAGCTGTGGAGTCGAGAAAAGTCTTGGTGACTCAATGTATTCTTGTTCGTCTGTGTTTATCGATTGAAAAGCATACTCGGTACAAGTTTATACTCAAGGCTAATCACATTGAAACCCAACGGTATATCGCCGACCTTTCTGTTGCACGCGCAGTAGCTGTCATAAGTTTGATCGACCCTTCGCCGAAGACGTACGCCCATTACATTACGGAATCATCTCGGAATATATAAAAAGCTGCATGCAGGTATTACTTTGACCAGCCAGAAATATGATGGTCGGTACAATCATGACCGAAATGTTTAACTCGAGCCCTCGAGCTTGCTCGAAACCTCCACATGCCATGACGGGCATGAGCAGCAAATGCTGAACCGCCCGCTTCTCCCCCTCATCTACGTTGCCACGTGTGTATTCTACTCGCCATTCTTCTCAATGGAACCACGGAAGTGGCGCTTCTCGGAATTAGATCCTCTCCCATAGTCACCCTTGCATTGTGTCGTCGACGCGCAGACAGAAATCGACGATCGCCAACAAGCTTCTTTGAGAATGCAGGACTTGATTGTGCTTTCCCGGAGCTCCAAAGGTCTAGAATGCTCGGTTTTGAATCAGATATCTGGCTTCCCCGGACGGGATCTTTCATCATCGCGATGGGAGCACTGCCGAAACCTGAACTATTGACACGCGCCTCTGTGCAAGTGAAGACATGGCCGGCTATGTGTCTAGAGTGCCATATTAAAGCCAGATCTGTGGGTGGATAGAATGACTAGGAAACCCGTAATATACTGATCGTTCCCAATCTGTTAACTTTGCTTCCTTAAACTGATACATTGCAAGCAGCGAAACCAACTAACTGTACCCAGGAACGGGTTACCACCAAAACCGAGACGACATCACCACTAGGCGCAGACCTCATCCTTCCTCTGCCCCATCGCCTGCGTATTACCTTCGAAACATCTCACGACAGAGTCCTCATCGATGCAACGGGCCCATACGAGAGACGTCAGCTGCGCTACCAGCCAGTATGCACTACCCCGGATGCAATGACTTCCAAAAACAAGTATTCATGGATTTCAATTGCCTGGTAGGCCGCCGGCGTCTGACAAAACCAAGACAACACTTTATACGTCAAGCTGATGCTTGAACGTGCCCGATACTTGATAACTTCCGTGTGCTTTTACTAGATGGAGGGTTCCCGAAGAACTCATGATGTGCATCCGGAGAGTCACCCAGCATTCCCACCAACAACCCGAAGCGTCAAGACATCACGAAGCAAGACTGCCCCAGCTGGGGAAAAGAGACATTGGTGAACTAAAGACACCAGAAACGCGGGGAAAAGCCTCCCCTTCCCAAGACACATCTCAGTCAACCGGAAGTGTAAATCTTGTGGAAGTTTATTCTTGATTGGATTGATTTGTATTTCTACGGAAGATGTTTCTTATCGGACGCCGATCGTCACTCGCATTCCAGCTAGTGGCAGCGTTTATAGCGTTCGCGGCATTAGCTTCAGGAGACCCTAAGCCGTGGCGCCAAAGCTCACCGACATTGCAGATCCCCCGCCGTCTTGACTTCGTTGTCGAGCTTGTCTGTAGACGGACTTTGCTGGAGCGACACTTGTCGACCGAGCGCTGGATATCATCTACACCCGGCAATCGGTCAGGTCTGCTAGGAAGGGGGTTTCAATTCCATCTAGCAACCCGACCGTACATTCCAGTGCCAACAAATGGCGGGGAGCTGTTCAGGCTCGTACTGGGATCAACGTGGGCGCCGACGATCGAGTCCGGATCGCGAGCTCCGTCGATACTTTCAAAGACAAGAGCGGGGTGGTGAATTGTTCTTGCGGTGCTGCAATGAATCCGAAAACAAACCTGATAGCAGAGCGTTCATCAAGGCCAAACACGACCGCAAACTTGCAGTCGAACGAGCTGTTCTCTGTTCCAAAAGAAGCACAAGGAATTGCTAACACTGCGACTCAAGAAAGCAAACCTGCCCTAGGAGGGCCAGGAGTTTTGATGATTTCTCACAGTTTCTGTGAGAGATTCGGCTCACGCCTTCTTCGCCCGCTTCCTTTTCTTCTTGAGAAGGGCTTCAATCTCCTTGGTGCCCCTCTCCCGCAACGTCAGTTCTTTCATCATATCAACCCACCGCACCTCACCCCGACACTGGGGGCAACGACCCTGAATAGGGACAACAGCTTGGAGGGCGCCTTCTTCGCGACGGAGGAAATGACGACCCCAACATGAGAGATGGCCGGCCCCTTCGCATCCGTCGTTGGGACAAATGGCAACCAGGCCCTCGCCATGCGGCAGGTCTTCTTTACAGATGACACAGCTCCCCTCCCTCTCAAACGAAGTCATCGACTGACCCTTTTCCACGTATTCCTTCATAGGCGCGTGGTCCAGCGGCAAGGCATGGATTCCCCAAGGCACAGGTTCTTCGTCTGAAGATGCCGTGGGGGCGGGGCCGAAGTCGGTGACGACGGGAAGGGAGTTCCGGAGGGGTTGTGTCGAGGCCGCAGCGGCGGTCTGCCAAGCCGAGTATACATCCCGTGCGAAGAAGTGGACTTTCAGCGGCCACCGACAGAAGCTCGGAACGCTTAATAAGAGTTGCAGGTTGGAGAGAATTGAGGCTAAGCTCGCGCGGGGTCGGCGCGGGTGGCCGTTCTTCTTAACTCCAGTCGAAACGGCGATTCGCGACGCAGAAGGTATGTGCAAGGAGAGATGGGGATTGGTCAACGCCCACCTGTTTGTCTTTTGATCAGCACGGGCACCAGCATATGCTAAAAGCAAGGGAGCATCGTGAAAGGTAAGCTAGAGGGGTGGTTCGGGGAGACTTCGTCCGAAGGGAAGGGAGGCATGATAAGCGGCAGTAGCGTGCGAGACGAACGAGACGGGAGGGGAAAGTGTACTCACTCGAATTTCAAAGCAGCGATGCTACCCGGAAAGCCGGAGACCAGGCCAACCATTTCCCAGGGCCGCAAGCTCAGACGAGATGTGCGAGCAGCACCGCCGCGAGCCTCGCCATTGTGCTGCTTCAGACGGCGGGGGGGATTGGGAGTCGAGCCAATGTAGAGAGACGCGTGGCGTACGGTGGAACGGAGGATATACACCGTGTAAAGGGCGGGGATGGGCTTGGACTGAACGGGCATGACTCGGCAGGGGAGACGGGACGGAGTCAGGACTCAGGACATTGTGCGACGAGTTTTGGAGGGAGGATGAGTGAGTTGTGCTTGCGCTTGTGCAGTGGACAGGCCTGGGCCTAGACTCCAGGCTGTAAGCTGTAAGTTGGAGGAGCGTACGTGGCCGCGGTTTTGGGCGTGTGTCGGCGTGGTCGGGGACCGGTGAGAAAGTAATGCAGATGATGAGCTACCTATGCTGGTGCTAGCATAGGAGGTGTGAATAGCGACGGCGGTGGTGCTCGTGTCGGTCTTGGTGGTGTTGTTTGTGGCTCGCGGTGAGGCGAACAGGGCCTGACGACGGGGAAGATGAAGCCGATGACCAGGTGACGGTAAGGTGAGGGAGGTAAGGTGACAGCGAAGGTGAGCGGTGAGCGGTGTGAAAGCCGGTTTGCAACTGCGGTTGCAGCTGCCAGTCCGGTGGGAGAAGGAAAGAGGTGCTGCAGCACTGCAGGTACGAATGCCTTAGCGATGTCGGCGTCGGAGACTCGGGTAGCTAGAGCTAGAGCTGCCCCCGGGGAATGGGATGGAATTGGATTTTCGGATTCCCTGGCGTCGGGGTCGCACTCGGGCAGGGGGACCGACAAATTGACAATGGTCAGGTGCGCATCTGAGTCTTGATGAATCTCGAGCTTGGGGTAAGACGATGCAGCTGCAGGCCGGGGTGGCAGCGAGACACAGTGACTGGCACGCTGGATGACAGAGGAGGCGAAGCAGGGGACCTCGGTGCTGTCGTGGGGGTGAGATGAGGATGAATCAAAGGGGAAAAGAAACCGAAATAGGGGAAACAAGCAATTCTTGGGGGAGAAATGTCAGAGGGGAGAAAAAATCGGGGAAGGGAATGCAATGCTGCCGTTGGAATGTTTTGTGACGGCCTTGTTTTCTATTGGATCCAAAATAGAATCGTCTGTCGGGAGTTGAACGGCGCTAGTTCTTTTTCGGGGGGCTGTGGCAGTTCAGGTGGTCAATTTTGGGCAAGGGCAGAATTTGGGAGGAAGCCACAACCCACGGAAAGAGTCACTGGGGGAAAGAGAGTGAGAGACAGAAGGAAGGACCAGCCTGGCCTGGAGGCTGGATCAGTCTGAGGGCAGGAGTGCAGCAGCAATGGGCAGGAACAAGAAACAGCAGCATGAAAGGGCCACCCCCCTCCCTTCCTTCCTTCCTTCCTTACGGCAGGGCAGGTACCTGCTAGGCAAGTAAGGTAGGACCGCTACCGCCTGCCTGCCGCATGGCCAAGGCACGCCTTCCCGTTGGCAGGTGTGTCTACTGCCCGTGGGTTGGCATCGTGGTCCGGCTTCGTTCCTCGTCTTCCCCGAATTCCCCGCCCCATCCATTTCCCCCATGTTTTTATGATTTTATTTTAAAATTCCCATGTTGCAACACTTCGTCCCGTGATGAGCAAACCTTGGGGGGCACGGGGGTCACGACAAGGGAAGCTCCCACGCCGCACCACCACCCCGTCACTTGCCAATTGGCTGGCACACCGCCGACACACCGACTGAACAGCATACCATCCCGTCTGCAGTCAGTCGCCAGCAATTGTCCCCCAAAAGCAGCAAATGGAAGCAACACGGCCAAGCAACACCAGCCAGACGTGCAAGCTTCAAGCTCTTGTCCAACCTCCAAGCGGATGCACCCCGCGATGCCGGTTTCACATCAGCGACCCCCTTGCCGTCTGTTGTTAAACAAAATTACGCACGAGACTCGCGCCAGACAGACACCTGACGAGTATCCAATAATGGCATGCCACAGACAGAGTGCCCAAGTGATCGAACGAAGCTCATCGAGACGAGTCGAGAGCCCAGCCGACATACCAGGCTCAGCGTCAGGTCAGCATCAGCATCAGCATCAGATTCACTTCAGCTTCATCAGGTCAGGCAGGGCACGGGGCCGCCTCTCAGGAATCAAGATGATGAATTCAGATCACACCATCCTGTCCATTATTACCAAGCATGGAAAGCCGACCTACCCAGCACCACCAGCATGGCGTCAGTGCAGTGCCTCACTCGTCTTCACAAAATAGAAACAGGCTGTTCATTGCCCTGATGATCTGGTGCTTACGCAGTTGTGGCCGGCTACAGTGCCCGACCGCACTTACTACGCATACCAACCACCACCACCACCGCCGGTCGCACCGATCGAGGCTTCCAGAGACACGGACTGGAGAGACCCGACCAGAGAGAAGCGAGAGGTCAGCTTGGAAGAACAGCCTGAACACGAGCCGGAGCACCAAGAGGACAGACTGTGCAACTCTTGACCCCTCTTTCTCTTCTGCCAGCCCCAGAGATCAGACCCCAGGGAACAGACTCAAACTCGTCGATAGGCACTGGAGCTGCATCCTGGTGTCCCAGCGCACATCATTTTTTGCCTACACTACTGCCCTACAGAACCACCTTCACCCGCATGCGATCCTCTCCAGTCCTCCGCAAATGATTGGAGCACGGGCGATTGTCACCTTCAAGAGGCATTCTCGCTGCGTATCGCTTCTCGCTTGCCGATCAATGAGGTGTGCCGTGGAGGCAGCATTCCGACTCTGGAGCTGACCTACAAGCCATGTCGCCATTGTTCGCCTCCGACGCCGGCCCCCCCACGCTTGATTGACTCTGAGTCTGGGGTTTTCTTGACCGAGTTTGAGACACTGGACGATGCGGACACCGCTGTGGACAATGCTGCTGTGGACACACCAGGGCCCTGGCATGCAGATTGCGAGTGCAAGTGCAGCTGCAGAAGCGAACGCAGATGCTGCCAAGCTGAGCTTGCTGTTCTATTCCTAATCCCGAAGAAGATCAAGCACCAGCCAAACGAGCACATCCTTTGGCCTGTTCCCCCAGCAAAGCGCCCCAAAAAGCCTCCTCAACTGACTGGCGTAACGCTTGCGGAGCATGGCTTACCAACTATGCAAGCCGTGGCGGATGACTGTGGCCGCTGTGGACGTGGCCGGCTCCCGGAACACGATTCGCGGGTTGCTGTCCACCAGAGCCTCTTTTTGTCGTCGTTTGACCAGTCACCTTATCTGGACCTAAAGATCACGGAACCCAGCCTGCAGCTGGAATGGTAGTCTGGCAGATAGGAGCCGGAGCCGACGAAAGAAGCACACCACCCTCCCGGGCATTTCAGATGCAGATGGTGGTGCAGCGAATGCAACAGCAGAACGAGTCGCAAAATCCGGGTATGCACCGAACACGTCCAGCCCCCGGCACAACAGGCATTCAGGGTAACGGAAGCAGTCCGGTCTGTCGGTGACAGCGACGTGCCAGCCAACCAGGGCGGCTGACGGAGTCACACCTTATCAACCCGTGGCCGCTGATGGTGTCCTCGTGTGGTGTGAGGGTGTCAAGGTTGGAGCAGAGCTTGCAGAGGTGGGCGCGTACCTGGAAAAGGAGGAGGGGACCCCTACGGCAAGCTTCTCCCGCTGTGGTTCATCCTTGCAGATCAGTGCTCGTTGGACTCGTCTTGACTCCTCTTCCAAGGTGAAGCAGCTCCAGACCTTCCAACAATGGCTTACCGTCTGCTGTTTGCGAACAGCTCGACACTGTGCGTTGCAAGTGTTTCCGCCGGGCAGCAGGACGATCTAGACCGCTGTCGACGGCCAATGCCACGGCGATAGACCGATAGGCCACCCTCCATCACACAGTCCGATCACTACTATGCAGTAGAACCATGCACGTACCTTGGCATGGGTGCCGTCCGACACGAGCACTAGAAGAAAAATCTTTTTTTTTTCTCCTAGCGGAAGGGGCTGTTGATTATTCTGGACCCGGATGACTGGTGTCCCCCCCAAGTCCACTGAAACTAAACGGAGCGAACTCATTTGCCTCACCGCTGACGGTCGCGCACGCCCCATGGCAGCCGCTGGTTCTTTCGCTGAACTGCTGCCAGCTACTATTCCGGGCGATGGCCACGGCCAGTGTCAATGCCAGTGCTGATAACCAAAGACGATGGCTGGTCCATGATCCAAAGCTACCTAGAGGAAGCCAGTGCTGAGTGCCAGCCAAGCCGCGCCCAGCCGGCACTCATCGCGACAGGCGGGAGACGTCTATTCTCAGGGCAGCGAGATGTTCGGTCTGGATGGTCGTTCGGTCGGGCAAGGCGCCGCCATATTCACTGCAGCGGCCGGTGTATGCTACTACTCATTAATTAACTCCGGCGTCCGGCTTGCCAATCCAGCTGCAATCAGGGGTGACTCTGGACTGCTGCTCTGGGTGCCACACAACCTTCCATTGCCAATCCATCGAACGCTAAGGCTTGCCCTCCAGGTGCTGGGGCTTCTCCCATTGTCTTTTGCAATTGCTGGCTGTTCTACCTTGCTGGTGTGTGGTGTTTGTGTGTTCCAATTTCAGCGCCCTTGAAGGTACGTACCGTTCCCAGAGATTCACTTTGCCTTCCGCTGACGCTAAAAGGACCCCCATCCACTCCCGCGTCCACTCCCCACCCACACCGCATCCACACCCACGCCTCCGCCACCCCTGCACGTCGCCCTGCCCTTAGGTCGCTCAGGTACCGCAGGAAAGTACCCGGCTGCCCGTTAAAGAAGCGTTGCTCCTCCGACTTAACTTGCCCCAGCTCTGCCTCTCTGCTCAGACAACCAACTCACCTCAACCTTTTCGACTCTTCAACCTCTTCGACGACTCCGTCTTTTTAATAGACCTGCTTTTATTCGAGGGTTTATTTCGACAAGGTTCCTTTAGATGACCGGAATCGCGTGCTAGACCTTTCTCCATTACGAATCGGATCCGGTATATACCTAATGACCATTATCGACCTGGTCCTTCTCAGACAGCCACTCGAAGCTGTCACATAAGGAAGTGAAATATCACGAACTACGAACACTAGATACTTCGAACCTCCCGCAGCTCTCAAACTCCGACGACTTTTCTCACACACATCCCCGAAAATGATCCCCAGAGGTCTCGCCGCCTTCGGGACCCCGTCCCTCGAGATTGGCCAAATCTTGCTCGGAAACGCCAGCAGGTACACCATTCAGAAGAAGATCCGCGAAGGTGTCTGGATTGCTACGTAAGTCAGCTGCGAATATCATTGTGTCTTTCCCCAGCTAACTCTCATCAGAAACCCCCTGGGCAACAAGTCCATCGTTAAGGGCGTTCAAGGCATCTCCGGCGCCCAGAACGAGCACAATGTCCTTCGCAAATTCCAGGGCAACCCCTTCCTCCGCCCGGTTATCGACGAAATCCAGCAAGACGCACCCATGATTGTCCTCCGCCACATGGACGACACTCTTCTGAAGGCAACCGTCAAGAAGCCTCTCACGAACCGCGAGATCCGTTTCGTCGCCCGCGCTGTCCTCCGCGGCCTGTCCACCCTCCACAAGGATGGCTACGTCCACACCGACATCAAGCCGGACAACATCCTCGTCAACTACGCCTCCGAATCCGAAGCCGACCCGGACCTTCGCTTTTCCGACGTCCAGATTGGCGACCTTGGCGCTTCCTACTCCGTCGACTCCGATGTTGCGCGTAAGGGTTTCCTGATCGGTGCTCCCATTTGGACCAGTCCCGAGGTGTTGATGGAGGTTCCCTGGGGCACTGCCAGCGACATCTGGGCTTTTGGATCGATGATGATTGCGCTGCTCCACGGCGGAGACTACAACCCTTTCCGCCCGACCAACGCATCTTACCATGACCGCAGCTACATCTTCGAGGTCCTCCGCCAGCAATCCCGCCGCTTCGGTGCCATTCCCGAGACCTACCTCGAGCGTGCCCGTCCCGGTAAGGCCATGGCTGCAAAGGCTCTCACTGTCGGCCGCAAGGTTGAGCCCCTTGACTACCGCACCGCATCGCACTTCATCAACCGCATCATGCGCATGGACGCCGCTGAGCGCCCCACCGCCGACCAGCTGCTGGAGGAGATGTCTGGCCTCTTCGAGGACTAAGAAACCTCTCATCAACCTTTCCTTTTACGATTACGAATGAGATCCTACGGGATTAAGAAGATCCGATCAAAACGGATAAAGCAAGCGATTACTTGATGGCGTCACAAAAGACAGCCTTTTTACAACAGGAGATGATTACACCATAGAGATACCTAATGCGGAAGAAAAAATGGCGACAGGGCCACGGAACATTCCATTTGTTTTGGGGAACAAACGGTCGGGTTTTGTGTGATTTATACAGCGAGCCTTGCATTTGGGCACTTGGGATTGCTTCCTACTGGGATACAGGGAAACAGAAAAAAGACTACAACAAAAAGTCATTTGGGCGTGTTTTCGGCTTGGTACAGGATCAAGACAACAAAAAAGAAGCCCCGGCGGTGTTGTACATAGAAACTAGAACATAGACAAAACCGAGATTGGCGAGAAAAGCCGACCGGATGCAGCCATATCAAAAAGAATGGCGCGATTTACTACATCATTTGTACCCTTTTCCCACTCGGTGATCATCTAGTCCAACATCTGCAGGAGTTTCTGCCATCTGACGTCGCAGGAATTGATTGCATTCAATCGACCTCCATGTGAAAACCCCGTGCTGCAAACTTGTGAAAGAGGGGGGCTTTGACGTCGGGGTTTTGGTATGACATCAGCGGTGGAGAGCGCATGTTTCTGAGTTTTGCCACATTGATGAGTTTTTTGTAATCAAAGCAACCTTTTGAAAAGATTTCTTTCCATCAGAAGGGTGCATGTATGAATCGGATAGCCAGAAACCGATTTTTGTGGGAATTTGCTGCATCTACGGGTCCGGCTGAATCGCGTCGTCGCAATGCGCTCAGCTGGGTACGTTGTCGATGGTAGATGCTTGTCGAGTTTTATTGTGGTTCGGACTGATCTACGCCGCCAAACAACAGGCAGATTGTGGGACGAACGAGGAACGAGTGTTGATGAAATGGTATCCTTTTTTTTGACTCCATTATACCTTCTACAGTGCAATCTCATGCTTTTTTCGAAAACGATAAGCCATGCCGGCTGTGTCTACTACATTTACAGATCCCGTGATTGTCTGCAGCTCAGGGCATCCATCGCCCAAGCAAACAGTTTGCTTCTTCGCCGTGTGCGCCGCTCTCCCCATGACCGGTCTCACCGTGATTAGAACCAGGTCCTTTACAGCAGACCCTGCTTCTGCAAGTCGTAATACACCTTCTCGGGCATGACGTTGCCCTCCGCGTCCTCCATCTGGACGATGCTGCCCTCGTCGACCTTGGTCTTTTTCGTCTCGCGCTGGATCTTGTCGTTGAGGTTCGTCGCCTCGTCGATGCTCGTGATGTCGCGGAACAGGGCCGTGTTGGTGATGCCGAGGCACTTGAGGCCGTGGACGTGCCGCGCCTCGTTGAAGTGCTTGTCGAACGCCCGCCGACCCATGTACACGAAGTTGCCGCAGATCTCGCAGGGGAACTCGACGCCCAGGCCGTGCAGGCGGTACAGCCAGAACGGGATCGGCTTGCCGTCCCACGCGAGCGGCAGCTTGAGCGGGTTGTAGATCTTCTCCTCGCCATCCTCGCCGTCCTCGTCGCCTTCTTCGTCGTCGCCCCCCGCGACCTGGCCGCCGCCGCCGGGCGGCGCCGAGGACAGGCTGAGGTAGCTCTCGAGCTCCTGCTGGCGCTCGCGCTCCGTCATGCCCTGCTTCCGCTCCACGTTGACCCGCGTGTCGCCGCGCTCCGTGGACATGGCGGCCGCGAGGCGCTTGACGCGGTACTCGCGCTCCGCGACGGCGCGCTCCTTCAACCTCGTCGCGGAGACCCTGACGCCGCCATTTGTTGTTGTTGCTGCGGCGTCGCCGCCGTCCTCCTCCTGCCGTGCTTTCCGCGCCTCGGCGGCCTTGATGTGTTTCCGCCCCGTGAGATGCGACCTGTACACGTTCTCGTTCTTGAACTCCTTCTCGCAGTCCTCGCACCAGACAGCCTCCGCGCTGCTCTTCTCCCTCGCAGCAGCGGCGGCCGCGTCGTCCTGCCAGCCCTGCACCTCGTCCTTCTCCCACGCCGTCTCGAAGTCGTTGTCGAAGCCGTGGAAGACCTTGTCCAGGTTCTCGAGCGGCCGCGTGCGCCGCATGAAGGACTCGAGGTACCCCGCCAGCTCGCCGACGTACTTGAAGTACTGGTCCGTCAGCTTCTCGCTGCGCTTCAGCCCGCCATACCCGGGGGCGAAGTTGTCAAACACCTCGAGGTACTGCAGGTACGACAGGCGCTTGACGTTGGGCAGGTTGAGGTAGCTCTCGTGGCAGGTATGCAGGTCGAAGAAGCGGCCGAAGCCCTCCTCGCCGGTGAAGATGCGGTCGATGATGTAGGGCATCATCTCGCCGTCTCCCTCCTTCTTCATGCGGTAGCGCAGCTCCGAGTTCTCGGCCTGCTCGTTGGGGTACTTTGCATGGTGCTCGCGGACGTCCTTGATCTGGGCGTAGAACTCCTCGAAGGGGTCGCCAGTGCCGATGCTCTGGATCTCGCGGGAGCGCTGGCCGCCGGCGTCGGCGTAGATGTCGAGCAGCTTGGCGGACTGCGCCTGGATCTGGTCCAGCAGCTGCGAGACCTCGTGGTCGCGGTTGAGGCGGTCGCGGATATGTTTCGGCTCGTCCGCGATGCGGTCTGCGATGCCCTGCTCGAGGCGCTCGAGGTCCTCGTGGATGTAGCGCTGTTCTTCGAGGATGCCGACCATTTTCGCGGTCCGAGGGGGTGTTTCTGTCGGCGACGCGCGGCGTGGGCGGGGAGGGAGGTAGAAGTGAGGGAGAGAAAGATATTTAGGTGATTGTCGAGATCGAATGTTTGGCGCGGCTTTCGCAGCTTCTGGAAAAATCGCGGCGGAAGGCTGGCGCGGCGTGCCTGGTGTTGTCGGTTCCACTGAATAAGGCCTGCTTTAGCTCCCCAATTTTGGTAGGAAAAGCGCTAGATGCACTGTATTGATGAGGCGTGCTGCGCTGCGTCTGGTCTTTTCGACAGGCCGGCAGCAGGATGTTCCGGCCCGAGACAGCTGTCGTCTGGTTTGCGACTCGCAGCCTGCAGCAGAGCGCGCTGAAGCTTTTGGCGCGCCCCTCTAAAATTTCGCCCTCGACTTTGCCTTGCCTGCACCTGCACATCACGACCTTCGACCTCGACGTCGCAACAGCAACCACTTAATACCTCCCCAAAAATACAACAGAGATCATCATGGCTGAAGGTGGTAGCGGAATCGACCGTAAGGCGGACGAGAGAATGGAATTCTCCACTTCCAAGGAAGTCACCGTCCACCCGACTTTCGAGTCCATGTCGCTGAAGGGTAAGCCTCCCCATCATCACGAACAATTGAATCATTTTCTGACGATAACCCGGTAGAGAACCTCCTCCGCGGCATCTACGCCTACGGTTACGAGTCCCCGTCCGCCGTCCAGTCCCGCGCCATCGTCCAGGTCTGCAAGGGCCGCGACACCATCGCCCAGGCCCAGTCCGGCACGGGTAAGACCGCGACCTTTTCCATTTCCATGCTGCAAGTCATCGACACGGCCGTCCGCGAGACCCAAGCCCTCGTCCTCTCCCCGACCCGCGAACTCGCGACCCAGATTCAGTCCGTCGTCATGGCCCTCGGCGACTACATGAACGTCCAGTGCCATGCCTGCATCGGCGGCACTAACGTTGGCGAGGACATCCGCAAGCTCGACTACGGCCAGCACATCGTCTCCGGCACCCCCGGCCGCGTCGCCGACATGATCCGTCGCAGACATCTGCGCACCCGCCATATCAAGATGCTGGTCCTCGACGAGGCGGACGAGCTGCTCAACAGAGGCTTCCGCGAGCAGATCTACGACGTGTACCGCTACCTGCCCCCCGCGACGCAGGTCGTCGTCGTCTCCGCCACGCTGCCGTACGACGTGCTCGATATGACGACCAAGTTCATGACCGACCCTGTGCGCATCCTCGTCAAGCGTGACGAGTTGACCCTCGAGGGCCTGAAGCAGTACTTCATCGCGGTCGAGAAGGAGGACTGGAAGTTCGATACGCTGTGCGATCTCTACGACACCCTCACCATCACGCAGGCCGTCATCTTCTGCAACACGCGCAGAAAGGTCGATTGGCTGACGGATAAGATGCGCGAGGCCAACTTTACGGTCAGCAGTATGCACGGTGACATGCCGCAGAAGGAGCGCGACAGCATTATGCAGGACTTCCGACAGGGCAACAGCCGTGTGTTGATCTCCACGGATGTGTGGGCGCGCGGTATCGATGTGCAGCAGGTCAGCTTGGTGATCAACTACGACTTGCCGAGCAACCGTGAGAACTACATCCACCGCATTGGTAGGAGTGGTCGCTTTGGAAGGAAGGGTGTCGCTATCAACTTCGTTACTAGCGAGGATGTGCGCATCTTGAGAGACATTGAGTGTCAGTATTGCCCGAGTCCTAACTCATTTATGGATGCTAACGACTGCAGTGTACTACTCTACCCAGATTGATGAGATGCCCATGAATGTGGCCGATCTCATTTCTTAAGCAAAAAGAATGATACCAGATGAGGCTTCGTTGATTTGACGGGTCATGAAAATCAAAAAGGCAGACGCAAGGGTCGTCTGGCCCAGAGACGTGGAGGAAGGGGGCTTTATTTCGAAGCAGGTGAGCATCTGCTCGCCCTAGCCTGCATTCTCTATGATACTGACATGTCGCTGGCAAGATATCAGATTGTTATAAACCAAATCGGTGTACGGATGCATGGAAGTTCACAAGCGATCCTGGGATTGAGGATGACGCAAGAAAATGTCATTATTCGTACTACTACAAACAGCCGCGTGTCGCGCTGAAGGGGTATACATCAGCATGCTACCCTTGCCACCTTTTCGTCCCTTCAACGCCGTCGACTGTGATGTTATATATACATGATGGCGCGTTCCGCGCTGAAATCCAAATCAAGGCTCAATGGCCCCTCACAAACTCGCTTGGTATACATGTTCGCTCAAAAGCACTCAACGCCTCGTCCATCGTACACAATCTCGCCTTAAATCAGTCGCCTCCCGGGCACCTGTGGCACCTCTTCATCAATAGACTCATACCGTCGATGAGTCGAAGCCCAGGTGACGTTCGACGGGAACCGCTCGTGCCTCCCTCTTGTTGTTGCTGTTGACCCGAAGCGTTCGTGCTTCACGCTGGCACCTCTCGTCACGCCCGGGATCTGCAACCTCGAACCCCGCGTCCAGCTTGAGAACCTCCCGAAAGGTGACGGCGGCTGGACCTCGGGCAGCTTGAACTCCTCGCCCTCCTTGTCAGACAACTTCGTTGCCGACGTCGGCGTTGCGACTTCCAAGTGCTCCAGAGTGCTCTTGCGGTCCGCGACGAGGCTCGCAAACGTGTCCCGCCTGACCTTTGGCCTGTTCGACTTGGTGCCGATGGTCAGCGGCCGGCGGTACCCATCAACATCCCCCGTGGAGAAGTTCTCCTCAAAGTCCTTGCGGCGGCGAGCCTCCTCGGCGGGGCTGGCCGTCTTGAGCGGCAGCGGGCTGTCGTTGACGGTGGCACCGCAGGCGTGGTTCGGGAAGAGGGCGTTGAGGAGGGGCTTGAGGGTGGTCAGGCAGGCGGTGACGATGGCGATGTGGACCTCGAGGGAGGTCCAGTTGGCGACGCGGACGGCGGACCAGGTGACGTCTGCGACCTGGGCGTTGGACTCGTCGGTGTGGAAGACGGCGACGAGGCGGAGGATGGAGATGGCGCAGACGAGGAAGGCGAGGCAGAAGACGAAGTAGAGGCCCGTCTTCTGCTTGCGGGGCAGGCTCATGCTGGAGATGACGGGCAGGGGCAGCATGAAGATCATGAAGTCGGTGAGGATGTGGAGGACGGCGTTGAGCCAGAAGACGGGGACGGGGTGGCAGTAGAGCGGGGGATTGGCGGGGTCGTAGGACCAGGCGGCGGAGAGGGGGATGCAGGTCGTGAGGATGGAGGCGATGATCCAGGTGTGGGTGAGGATGACGAGGCCGAGGAGGACCTTGCCGAGGAGGCGGACGAGGTCGTAGGTGAGGATTCGGATGTAGAGGAGCAGGATGGAGATTTTTGTGAGGGTTAGGGAGATGGAGTAGAAGAGGTTCGTGAGGATGCCTGTCTGGATGTAGACGGGAAACGAGGCGCCGACGGAGCGTAGATGGTGGCCCAGGCCGTAGTTGAGTTCTGTTGTTCTTGTTAGTTAAAGGGCTCATGAGTTTGAGATGGGAGGCTGGACGTACGTGCTATCATACCCCCGCTCGTGGCGATGGCAAAGAGGAGAGACATGAGGATGAACCAGTCCTCCCACTTGACTGAGCGCAGGATGTAGATGCGGGTGTAGAAGCGCATGGCCACGAAGGCGGTCGACAGCACGGCCGAGATGACGGCAACGGGCACAACGGAGCCGCCATTCCACTCGCGGTGGCCCGGTTCTCCTCCTCCTCCTGCGGTGGCGTTGAGTAATTGGTCAGTTGAGTTGGTGTGTGATGTGAAGGCAGCGGCGGCGGCGTTTTCGGTGGCGCGGAGGGCGAGGAGGGCAAAGGCTGTTGGAGGCATTTTGTGCAATAAAAATATATGTATAAATGAATGAAAAGACTGTGAAGTAGTTTGAATGGTTCAGTTTGATGCCATGGCTTGGCTGTGTCTGGCTCGAAAAGGTCCGAGTTTGTGAAGTCGTCGGTGGTGTTCTGCTGAATGAAAGTCGTTGTTGATGAGAAGTGAATGAGTGAATGAATGGAATTGTGATCGTCTCCGTCCGCCACCAGTGGCTCTCTCTTGCTCTCGTTTCGTTTCGTAAGAATCGGTACGTTTTTCTGGTTTCTTCCTTTTTTTCCCTTTTTTGATTTTCGCCTGGAAAAGACGATGCTAGCTCGTCATGGTTCTTTTTTTTCGTATCTCGTTCAAATAAATTGTTTCGTCAAGAATCGAAAAGTTGGGTTTTAGAGAATGTAATGGGCCGGCTCCGAAAAGGACGAGAAGGGGGAACAAGATCGAAACGACCTCGGAGGAGGGGGTGGTCGCATGGCGGGTCTGCCTCGTAGATATACCGAAGCCACACACACATCCTCTTTGCCTCTCACTCTCTCTCTTTCTCTCCATTGTTCCAGGGGAGGGGGCCCGCGATGTGGATTGACCTGCGGCCAGGGGCCAGCGGTGGGGAGGATGGTTCGGTTGGCTGTGACGGGAGACAGGCCAGCGGGATCCTTGTTCATGCTTCGCTGCGGGTCCCCAGGTTTCTCGGGAGAGGATCCCGTGCGATGGTTGGTGGGAGTGACCAAATTTGGCCGCGGCTGAGAAGGGGTGAACGGGTTGGTTGGTGGTCCAGGCCAAGCGGGATGGATCATGGATCGGCTCCCAAGGTCATGGAGGGGGGGAGGGGGATTGATTCACAGGAGCGTGGTTGGTGAAGGGATGTGGAGGGTTGATGTGCCGCTCTTTGGTTGCATCTATGTGACTGTGGTGCCATGTTTGGG
Organism: Colletotrichum sp. SAR 10_65; assembly: GCA_025328335.1. NCBI lineage: Eukaryota > Fungi > Ascomycota > Sordariomycetes > Glomerellales > Glomerellaceae > Colletotrichum > Colletotrichum sp. SAR 10_65. The sequence goes on from JAKMWQ010000030.1 coordinate 225,514, forward strand.
CTGCCGTGATGCGGCGCGGCTGCGAGGGTGCGATTGGGTGTTGGTTTTGGAGGTCTTTTGATTATCAACAAGTCATTTCTTTTGGCGCGCTTGCAGGAGGAAAGTTGGCAGAGACCAGTGATGAGCATCATAGGATATGAGCATCGCCGGTTGATGGTGCAGATCTGCTTAGACCCCAGCTCTGGTTGACGTGATTCCTCAGTAACGATGAATCATGTCAGTGGAAACAGAGTTCACGCCGGACGGATGGACTTTAGAGAATGCCGGGAGCGAATCTGCTCGTCTCTGAAATGTCCCATCTTGACCGTGATGAGTGAAGATATCCCGCGGAGACCTCCCGATGGCTTCGGATCCAATTAGGGCTGGATGAGCGCAGGCACCGCCAGCATGAAGCCGCTTGGCCCGCCCGGGACTGCCCTTCTTCGGGATATTTTGCGCGGCAAGTGATGGTTTATGCCTACGACTGACAGCGGCCTTGAGCGGTGAGGCCGTTTCAGCTCACGATCCACAGGGTCCCGACGAGTTGGGAGAGGCTGGGAGGGTATAAGCCTCGTCCGGTTCAGTCGAGGATGACCTCTCTTCTGTCCTCTGCATTCACCACGACGGGCATCTCGAGTTGTTCGGATCTGGCAGGCCTGTGATACATTAGACTTTCAGCCGACAGCCATAAGAGCAGCAGCTATCAGTGAACAGTCAGCCCGAGATCGATAGCGAAAGCATATACGGATACCAATAGAGAAAACCGCAATACGACAGAAAGACAATAATGGAGGGTGAGTGAGACGCCGCCTCTACCTGAGAAGAGAGCGAGTGTCAACTGAGACACAGTGCGTGTAGGGGTCATCCTTCCCAACTCTCCCCTGGCTCCCCTCTCGGAAGTAAAATGGTGCCAGCAGGTGGCCCGTTGCCCCTGAAAATCGCCCAGTAGCCGACTGACGCGGCTCCGCGTGGGCTCAGGCGGCAGCCCAAAGGCTTTCCATGCGCGGTGTCTGGACCCGAAAATAACATCTCCCGAGGATTTGCCAGAGGGCGATGAAGTCGGAGGATTACTGGGACTCGGGAGTTGATGTTGTTGCAGAGTAGAGAGCACCGTGTTTGCGGCGTGGTTTGAACCGTCGCTTACACGGTATCATCTCAGTTTCCCAGCCCCCTGGAGACTCCCCATCAGTCGTGAAAACCGCGCTTCGTCCTTTTCTCTTTCTGGGCATCTTCACCCTCGCTACGTCTCATTTCGGATACGTTGCGAGATAGCGCCAAGTGAACGGACATTTTCTGTCTTCCCAATCCGGCGGACCGGATACCCTATGTCGCTTAAACCGTTTCGGCGCGCGCATGTTCCTCGTGGTCTTGACTCAGTCAGGGCTCAGCTTCCAAGGAAAACTGCCGCCGGGCACTCTTCGCGAGCACTGAGCAGCAATAGTTGACACGACATCAAACCACTAAGACAGCACACGGCCGCGTGGTCCCAGAGTCTAGAAGAATGGAAGAATGGCAGTGTTGAACTTAAATCAGCCTTGCCGCCTCATCGACGTGTGTCACCTTCGCGCCTAGAATGCCTCGCCGTGATCCGTGCAGTGGGAACTCTCGCGGCTCGGCCACACACACAAGCACACACAATCGGTCCATTTCTGTTTGGGAGAAAGAGAGAGCAGAGCGCCGCCGCACGACAAAAGACCCCGGTCCGTCGCCGGGGCCGCACACCACCCCTGCTCCAAAACCGTTCCTGGGACGCCAACCGCGGGAGATTAATGAGCTCGTTGCCGCCGTTGGCAGGCTGGGTTAATTACGCTCCAGCAACCACTGTCTTGGGAACGTCCGACCGCACGAGATCTAGATTCCCGTCGACCATTCTTCCGATTTTTCTTCTTTCTTGAGATGAAGGACGGCAGAATCAAGAAATGTTCACAGGCGATGTTTACAGGTAGAATGCTGTTGCATTCGGTTCTGGAGGCTCGTCAATCGCCCGTTACGTTGCATTGCTGTGAGAGGGGCCGGGCTATGATGTCTGTGTACACGCATTCCACGCTGTGTTTCCCAAAATAAGCAGCACGATGATCGGATAGAGAGGCGGACTCTGGAGGCGGAAGTTACCAAGTCTGAAGAGAAAGAAGAAGGTTGCTCTCAAGGAGACTATCCAACACACTTTGCGAAAGAGCACGATCACTTGACGGCGATCGTACGACCACAGCAACAGAAAGATCTCAAAAATGACCTCTTGACACTTCGCTAACCGCCCTCTAAAATTAAGCCGCGGCACTTGGAGTCTTAAGCATGTCTTTCGCGAGAGAGGGTCCGCCGGAAATTTGATTCGAAAGCGATGATGTGGAGTTTTTCCGAGTGTTTCAGAGATCAGAAACGATGAACCCTTGGCGGTGGGTTTTCCGTCGGTCAGACGAACCGCTCTCGGCAACCACGCCGGCCGGGCGTTGCTTTGCTGCATACACCGCCTAAGCTCCTGCTGAATCCGGGCGTCGGCGCCGGATATGTGGGTCCGGGCTGCGAGTGTCCGGCAGGTCTCCGTGAAGTCCTCAGTGAAAAGAAAAGATTGAATTCGAGTACGTTAATATGCGAGGTAATGGTGGCATTTCGCTCTCAAGGCGGGACCTGAGATGGTGAACGACAACGATGGTCTCAACTACGGCCCGACGAAAGTCAACAGAACGAGATGTACGAGGTGCAGGTGCTTAGCAATTCAGCTTCCAATATCATTGTCATTGAATTCCGATCTTTCCTGGTTATTCTTTCAAACTATCTGTGATAGCTCCGACAACTACTTTTATTGGCCCCTCATGCTTTTTCTGTCGCTCCAAAATCCCATGATTTCCAGTATCCATTCCCTCATTAATTACTTAGCCCCCGATGCAGGTGCAGGGCATGCTGCTCTCTTCTTCATCTTCTTGGTGCTAACCGAACGCTCAGCCATTCCGAACCAGCCACAGTCGGCGTCAAGCATTGCATCAAACTTGCTGTAGATCATCCTTCCAGTGTTGATGAACGGGGTTGACGGGATAGTGTAGTTCTCCCTGACGAAACCCGCTGGCTGCATTGTCCCCGCCTGGGGCGCGCCAGCACCCTGAGAAGTGACGTCGTAGATAGCAATCGGATTCTTCTCGTCGGGGATGGCGACAAGCACCCGGGTTCCCTTTACCAGGACCCTGGGGTGCTTCGGCATGTACTTTGACCTGATGGTTCTCGTGTTCTTGTACATCTCCTGACTTACGCGCACGTACGACTGCGGGATGCCCGTGTCCAAGAGAGCGGTGCCGTGGTCGTAAGACGTGCTGTTGACGCTGATAGCCGCGTTGGGCGGGGTCCAGTCCCTTGGTTTGTTGGAAGTCATGAGGCCCAGCTTCGTGGTGCAGAAGCCTTCGGTGTTGGCACTCGTCAGGCCGACCTCAACGCCCTTCTCGGTGAGGATGTATCCCTGGTGCATGTCTTCGACCGCCTCGCCGCCGATGGAAACAATGTTGATCAAGGCGACCTTATCAGGCAGGGCCTGAGGCTGTTCGTCGCTAGATCGCCCGAAGCCGACACCCACATAGGCACCGCTCGCGGTGATGTCCTTCGGGTACTCCTCAATGTTCGTCTTCTGTGCATCTGTGCATTTGCCGCCGTTCGCCTTCCATGTTGTGCATATGCTAGCCTTGGTCACAATCATGATAGGCACCCTTGCGACGACATCTTTGCTTAGCGCACGTCGTGTATCAGGCGTGACGGGGAACGTGATGTCGGCTTCGACCCAATATCCCTCCCACAGCCTCTGGCTGGAGGAGAGGTACTCCGTTCCGGGGTTGGTCATGTTGAACTTGGAGTCTTTATTGATGCCGAACCGGCCGGCGCCGATCATGATCCCGGTGGAACCAGTGTCCATGCCAGTCGAGGGGAATGAGAGCGTCTTCATTGCCGAGTCAACTTCGGCGGCAACGTTGAAGTCGAGCAGTGGTGTTGCGTCTATCAGGGGAAGTGTATTGACAAAAGGGATCAAGGCGGTGTTCTTGTCAGTGGCCTCGGGATAGGTCGGAGATCCTGAAGCAGGGCACGATGCCGCTGCGGCAAGCTGCAAGAGCGCCGGGGCAATGAGGGAGATGGAGATATGCATGATGTTGAGCTGTTTGCTTCGAAAAGGTGGTGCTGTGGCCTGGTGAATGAGTTCTTGCATCGTGAGATTATTGCTGATATTTAAATATCATGAAGACAGGCTCGAGAATCGCATCCGGATGTGGCGTGCCGCCGCAGTTGAACTCCGTAGTTAAGCTTCAGCTGGCCTGGATGAGGCGTGGCGCTGAGACATCCGAGAACGTGGCATCCGGTTCAATGGCATTTTTCTAAATGCAATCCCTTTATGATGGGGAATGGGTATTCGGAAAAAATGAAGAATTGACTAGCCATGTGCCGTGCTCCGCAAGCGGCGAAAATGGCCCAATGGAGGTCTGGAACCTCCGCATCTTCCCAAACTCTATTAACGACATAAGCTCATCGCGGAGAAAGACTAAGTTAGCATCGTTCTCGATGCCATGAGGCGTTAAATTGTTCAGTTCGCGTGCGGAGCGGGAAACAAACCCGGAATTTTATGTTTGCCACAGGGCAGCCATGTGCTGCTTCCAGATAGCCTCGGATCCGACGGCAGAAACTTACAGTAGACTTCTTGATTGAGATAGTAGTTGTGTGGCTTGGCCAGAGGAGGTCGATAGCAGAGCGGAAGATACTCCAATCTCGCGCGGGACTCGCTCAATAGAAGCTAACATGTTCTCGGCCCATATGAAATTGGTCCGTTGTCTGCTCAGCTGCAGACGCCAATATCATTTCAACCATTTGAAAATGATGATCTTTGAACGGCCATGAGTGTTGGGATTGCACTTGGACCAAAAACTCCAATTGATTAACTATTGGATATAAGATCACAACAGCCTCAACGCCAAACCTGCAAGACGACAAAAGGGAATGAGACGCTCGAAATGTCTAAATAGTACTTAATCGGTCGACAAGTTCCACTCTAACGCAGCACGCAGCATATCCATCACGAATGGGGGTGGTGAGGTGGTAAACATGTACCCCCTACTCGTATACCTCAACTCCCTGATGAGACTCTCTGGGCCAGTAAGGAAACCCGCCGGCAGACCAAAGATGCGATTGAAAGAACCACACACAAGAACATGGATGTTAGACCTGCAAGGGAACGAGATGAGCTCCCTTGGGTTCAGGTAATGGGAGGTACAGTGAAGAAGAATCGTCATGGAGGACTCTGGACCAGTGATGGTCGCGATCTCCTCAAGAACGTTTGAAAGCAAGTGATGAGCCGAGTCTTCGCCGACGCGAACGTAAACCGTGAGACAAAGCCTCTGATTGCTGCGCGAAAGCTTTCTGACTTGCTGCACAAGCTGGAATAAGTCGATGTAGCTGAGCAGAGTGGGCGCATCCTTCTTTGGCGCCATCACGATGCCATCGCGCACAAATTGGCTTGCGCCCCTCTCGAATAGGAGATAGTGCTTGGTGTATCCCAACAGCGGTCGCGATAGTGCGGCGATGGTTGATGCGAGTCCGATTGAGGCATCCGCATAGGTCAGGCCCGCCTCCATGCCAGTTGCTTTGGCGATGAGCTTCTCAACTGCAAGATGAGGAGGGAAAGTCCCGCAGATCCAGCGTGCACCTCCGGCACCGATGCCATACTGCACGCGAGAGTTGTGACCTATCTCAAGAATCCTTGGGCCACATGTGGTGTCGAACAGCTGTCTCTGCTGGCTGGTTGGACCCATCGTCGCGTCCATCTTGATCAAACCGCGCACCCAGTCATAGGACCTTTCCGCCTCCTCGGGGTCCTCCTCAACCGTGAAAGATTCTTCGTCGGTCTGGAAGAGAGACCGAACTGAGCTCGGGGATCTGCAGATACCGACGCTGGCGGCTGCACGAATGACTGCCTCGACGAGGCGGTTAACTTCTTCATCGGTGAAATCTGCTGAGAGGTTGATGCGGACTCTGCTTTCCCAGAAGGGGACGGCCGGAGTGCATACCGGCGTGGCGAGGAGACCTGCGCAGCGGAGAGCATATGATAGCTTGGCTGAGACGCTGGGCCTGCCGGTGTAAACGGGAAGAACAGGTGTACCAATGTCGCCATAAACAAAGATGCCGAAGCGTTCCAGTTCTTCCCGGCAGAAGCGAGAGATGTTGGCCAAACGCTGCAGACTGCGGCTGATTCGGGCAGGCTGTCCGAGAACCCAGAGAGTCTGCGCCATGGTGGAGCTGGGCAGGGAGGCATTTTCCTGTTCGTCGAGGTTCTCTATGCGTTCTCTAACACTTTCCTGGAATTGGCCCTTTCCAACGATTATGCCTCCAATACCCCCTACAGCCTTGGAAAGGGTGCCAGTGCGTATGTCGATGAGGTCCCAAGGTAAGGGGTTCTCCGGATGGTAGTCGTTCCAGTACTCCAAACATCCTCGGCCGGTCTTGCCGAGTGATAAGAAAGAATGCGCCTCGTCGCAGTACAATGTGAAGCCATATTCCTTCTTCAGGCGGTGTATCTCGTCCAAAGGTGGCACATCGGCTTCCATGCTGTCATCGTTAAAGTCAGTGGCCGGTTCGCAGCGAAGGTGTTGGGGTGTACAAACCTGTAAAGGCCCTCGATCGCCACGATGATGTTGTCCGTCGCATCAATACACCCGCTCAACAGCGTCTCCAAGTGGTCCATATTATTGTGCTTGAACTTGCGAAGGTTGGGGCAGATCCCAAGAAACACACCAGTGAACATGGAGTTGTGGCAGTTCTCGTCCATGATGACAACGGTAGCGCAGTCGACCAGCGCCGGAAGGGCGATGTAATTTGAGCCGTAGCCCGTGCTCGTGGTGAAGCAGAAGTCGGCACCAAGAAACTTGGCAATGGCCTGGTGTGTCTCGTCTCTAAGGAAGGGAACTGCATCGCTCTCAGAGACGGGGAGCATCTCGAGGCACAAACGCTGCAGCCTTTCGGCTTCGGCGGTGGCCTTGTAGAAGCCGGCATAGTTGTGGGAGGCGCCATTCACCAACTTCGTCGCGGATCCGAATGCGTCACGCGCTTCAACGCGACCAAGACACTGAGTGAGGAGGACTCGGTAGTTGGCACCCCACCAGTTGAAGAGAGGCTCGACGTAATTGTAAGCGAAGAGACCTTTCTGGGAGATAGGCTTCCGAGTGCCGTTGCGTTCGCTGAGAAGGACACGGAGACGGGTCAGAGCAAGTCGGACGAGCTCGCGCACTTTCTCGGTGCTCCCCACGTGAGGTGGACGGCGCGACTTGACGGAGACAAGGCTCGAGGTGGTGCTTGTTGACAGGGTCGAGAATGTCCTTCGACGTTCAGTGTCCCCGGCCACGGTGGTTACGGTGACGGTGACAGCTTTGTCGTTTCCCATATCAGTTCAAAAAGCGAGGCGGACTCAGCCCTGGTAAGAGGCAAGAAAGTAGCAAGGGGTAAAGTTGGAAAAGGGGGAGAATAGGAGGTAGATCCGAATGTTGAGTGAATGAGAGAGTCGACTTGGGTAGCTGGGAATGACCTCATGGAAGCAGGGCGACTTTTCTAATCATCGCCAGATGACTTGCATCCCAGACTCCGCAGTCTTGGCCAACCCATCGCAACTCGTTGTCTTGGCGGTGAACGTGATGGGACGAGGGAGTGAGCACGAGGACCGCCAGCATGGGAACGTGTAAGCGCTCGCACGAGACCCTCCAGTCTCCAGAGCATCACCCGTTCAGCCGCCTCATCCAGCCCATGCTCCGTTGTGTAATCTCCGTGAAATTTTCCATCGCTTCCTCTCTCTTCACTGAACGCATGCAGCAGTGTGCCTGCTGCACTGGATCCTCGTGAGCGATTTCAGACACATTTGGAAAGATCTGTCATTGAAACTGCGACAGCATTGCGCCCGCACGGCATGACTCGACGGGGCATAGTGCGGTTGTCCGTAAAAGAAAAAGGCTGTTTTGCGCGGGAGTTGAGTGTTGGACGGGAAATATTTGTTCGAGTGAAAGTATCATGAGCTCTGGAGATTTAGACAAGTACAACGGGAGCATCTGCGGAGGTTTTGTATGAGGGATTTGTCTTGGCGGCTCAGGAGTTAGTGGGTTGGGGTTGGTATTCGTACGGGCGCTTCCCGCAATGGACCAAGCTTTTTTTTTGGGACCATGGCCTATTCGTCCTTCAACTCCCTTGTCTGGGGTTAAGGCAAGGACGTTGTGCACATATGCAATGCGGTATTAATCTCATGTGCCCTTCCCGCTCTGAGGATGTGGGCTACGCTAGTTGTGTATCTGGAGGCCTCTGGGATGTAAACAAGGCTTTTCACGATGATGGGAGTGTACCTGTCACATGGCAAAACCCCTCAAACCGATACCTTTCTTCCCCTCAAGCTATTCTCGTCTTTGACGGCACAGCCACCTTCCTCGTTTGTGTTTGGTGGATATTATGTGTAAACATGCATTGCAGCTCTGTATCCCTCACACAAAAGCCGCACGCGTTGATGGATCCCCAGACGCGCGCAACCAACCACCCAGTCCCCATTGTCATCACGGCGCAAAATCTGGATTCGGACTCAATTTTGGCTTGCGAAGTCCACTGAGGTCGTATCGTCGAGTTCTGCGAATGATCTAATGAAACCTTCAGCAATCTGGGATATCTCATGTCGACACCGTGGAGCCTCATTGTACGCATCGTGAAAGTTACAATGGTTCCTCGCTTCGGCATCGGCAATGCAGCGGTGAGAAGTTTTCTTCCTTTGACTCTTGCTGGTCAAGTGATGCATTCAGGAAGTGAGGGAATTATCATGAGAAACCACTGGGAACGTTCTGCGGATACCGGCAGCCACGTGGGATGACTGCGCAGCTTAGACCACACATCGAAGCCCGCCGCGATTCATCAATCTTCAGGCAGCGCACTTTTCTCTTGATGTTCCTTTGGGAGTTCGCCAAGTCTTGCGTGTCTTTTTTCTTCAAGACATCCGGAGCGTGGATGCGACTTAAACTTTGCCTCTGAAAAATCCTCATTCTATACAAGCAAACACGATGGAAGAAGATCAAAGCATCAAATCCAATACCAAGAAGAACTTTCCTGACACGATATTACCAATACCAGGGCCGCGACGTTAGTGCTGCTTATCCCTCACCCTATCTCTCAATGCTGACTCTGGACAATTAGCGTTGCCGGTTCTAGGAAACATCTTGGACATCGACCTCGTCAGTCCCTTGGACTCCCTGATTAGTCTCGTGGCAAAGCATGGTATGTGGTTTTCGCATTTGGTCGTCTTCGCCCTTGTCGCAGGAGGCCATTTTAACCAATAAGATGATGCCTGACTTTTCATATCAGGGCCAATATTCTCCTTAACTTTTGCTGGTAAAAGAGAAATCACCGTCTCAAGCCGCGAACTAGTAGAGGAAGTCTCCGATGAGACTCGCTTCTGCAAGCTCGTCACCAGTGGCGTTGAGACCATGCGGGCGGCTGCTGGAGATGGTCTCTTCACGGCACAGCACAACAACCACACCTGGGGTGTCGCGCACAGGATTTTGATGCCAGTCTTTGGTCCTTTGAAGATCAGGAGCATGTTTGACGAGATGAATGATCTCTCTGAACAACTTTGCCTGAAGTGGTCAGTCATCCGGTCCCACGTCCGCCCACAATCAGCTTACCAATTCCAGGGCTCGTCTTGGTCCTTCAGCGCCAATCGAGGTCGCTGATGATTTCACTCGCCTGACCCTGGACACCATAGCGCTGTGCTCAATGGACTACCGCTTCAACAGCTTCTACCTGGACAAGAAGACACATCCATTTGTCGAGAGCATGATTGCCGTTCTTGGAGAAGCCGACCTGCAAGCTGTCCTCCCTGACTTTGTCAGTCTACTTCGACCACGGGCAATGTCCAGATTCAGGCAGAACATTGAGCAGATGCAAAGCACATGCCGCGAGATCATCACGCAGCGCCGGCAGTCACCCACCAAAGATCAGAGCAATGACTTGCTCAACGCCATGCTGAATGGTCGCGATCCCGAGACCGGGGATTCCTTGAGTGAAGAAGCCATCGTTTACAACATCATTACCTTTCTGGTCGCAGGTCACGAGACTACGTCAGGTCTCCTGTCCTTCTCCATCTACTATCTTGTGGAGCACCCAGAGGAAATGGGGAAGGCTCGTGAGGAAGTCGACCGAGTTATTGGGGATGGGCCCATCAACGTCCAGCATCTGCAACAGCTTCCTTTCCTCGATTCAGTCTTCCGGGAGACATTGAGATTGATGCCGACTGCGCCTGGGTATTATGTCACCCCATTCAAGGACGAGATCATCGGGGGGCAGTATCTCATCAAGCCTGGCGAGGCCTTATGTGTGTTGCTGCATACCCTTCACAGAGATCCTGCAGTGTGGGGTGCAGATGCAGAAGAATTCAAACCAGACAGGATGAAAAATCTCGACAGTATTCCCAAACATGCCTGGAAGCCTTTTGGCAACGGCATGCGAGGCTGCATCGGCAGAGCTTTCGCTTGGCAGGAAGCGCAACTAGTGAGTAGAGCCACAACAAATAGAGAAAGACACGCTTGCTCACACACAGCTTCTCCAGGTTATCGCGATGCTTTTGCGCAACTTTGATATCAAGAAGGATGATCCTGGATACAAGCTTAAGGTCAAGCATCTTCTTACGATCAAGCCAGCCGGGTTCAAAGTCCGCGTCAGCTTGAGAGACGACAAGAGGCCGACTGAATTTTTGAAAAGTCTGAGGGCTCGCTCAAATGATGCCGAAGCGCCTTCAAGGATACCTATGCAACCAGTCTTATCTCAAGGAGGCCCAATGACAGTCTTGTACGGATCTGATACCGGCACATGTGAGGCATTGGCGCAGCGTCTCGTCATGGAAGCATCCAGAAGAGGCTTTACCCCCAAGTCAATGTCTATGAACGATACTGCAGGGGGTTTGCCCAATGATGGACCAGTTGTCATGTTCACTGCGTCTTACAATGGGCTGCCATCGCGGGATGCGACCAAGTTTGTTTCGTGGGCTCAGAGTCTTCAACCTGGCGACTTGAAAGGCGTCCGGTTCGCCGTATTTGGTTGTGGTAAGCATAATCTTATGTTTTTCTTGTTGTGGCGCGTGCTGACGGACATCCCTTCAGGTCACAGAGACTGGCCTGCTACACTATTCAAAGTGCCAATGGCGCTGGATGCAATGTTGGATGCGGCTGGAGCTCAGAGACTGGCCACTTTGGGCACCGCTGATACTGCGACCTGTGATGTCTTTTCTGAGCTCGAAAAATGGCTCGAAGACCGTCTCTGGCCAGCACTGCTAGACAATCTCGGACATGTTGGGGGTACACAAAGCCCCGATGTTGAAATCGAAGTCAGACTTGGAACTGAATATCAACCTACTGTCCGCAAAGGCTTCGTCACAGCTTTCGTCGAAGAATCCCGCGTGTTGTCAGCGAAAGGTGTCCCTCAAAAGCGACATCTTGAACTCAGACTTCCAGAAGGAGTCAACTACCAAGCCGGCGGTCATCTTCAGATTTTGCCCCAGAATGACCCACAGCTGGTCCAGAAAGTCTTGTCCAAGTTCAACATTACCGGAGACACTCTACTGACGATAACATCTCGATCGGGCCGTTCATCCAGCCTGCCTCTCAACAAGCCCATCACAGCCTGGGATCTCTTTGCCAGCCACCTTGAACTCACACGCACAGCAACGCCCAGAAGCATCGAAACCTTGGCAGAAGTGGCTGAGAAAGGGGAGACTCGCGCTACATTGCGGACCCTGTCGAGTAAGACTTCCGACATCCGCGACAAGCGTCTTACCATCGTCGACCTACTCATGACCTTTCACGATATCAAGCTTTCACTCACATTGTTTCTCTCCATGTTGCCGCAGATGCGCCCTAGAACCTACTCTTTCTCGTCTTCGCCTTCCTGGAAGTCTGGCTTTGCGACGCTGACTTATACCGTTGAGGAGAAGGGCGTTGCATCAAACTATCTCGCATCATCGAGTCCAGGGGATGTGGTGCAAATCTCTCTGATGCCTGCGACACTCAACTTCACTCTCCCTGATATTCACAGCCGGACTTCAACACCGGTGATCATGATAGGAGCAGGCACAGGTCTCGCCCCTTTCAGGGGTTTTGTCCAGGACCGCGCAATTGCACTGCGGGAAGGAGCTTACTTGGCGCCGGCGATTCTGTTCTTTGGTTGCCGCGGACCCGAGCTGGATGACATGTATCGTGATGAGTTGGACAAATTTGAGACAGAAGGCGTGGTAACAGTCGTCCGCGCCTTCAGTCGGGTAAGAGGGGCACCACACAAGTACGTCGTTGATCAGCTGCCAAGCGTCAAGGACCAACTTTCAGAAATGTGGAAGAATGGAGCACGCGTCTATGTATGTGGTGCAAAGAAAGTTGCCGATGCGGTGTTCGAGGTGTTGCGACCAATGCTGCTTGAGGCGGAGATGGAACCTGGGCAGCCAGTTGCCGTTGACATTGACACTTGGAACAAGACTATCCCGGGTAATCGATATGTAGTCGAGATTTTCAACTAATGATTCTGTACGATAGACATGATGGTGTATTTTCATTTAAAAGAAAAGTGCGCTAAAATTATGGAGGTACTTTACCATTCACGACAGTCACTTGGAGAGAGATGATTTAGACAACGACGACATGTATTGCAGACCCAGACCCCAACTAAGTCAAATATCTAGCGATTTAGAAAGCAGCTTTTGGTTAACGAGTGTGGGTGTGAAAAGGCCGAAGAGGCTGAACATGATGTCGGCTCATAGTCAGGAGCTTAAGGGAGCGTCGAGGGCGTAGCCGAAGGCGAGGGGGAGGCCGTGCCGGGCTCGCAAGTGTCCCTGCTGCAAGATCCGCTGGTACGGTCGACCAGGACCCAATCGCTGGATCCGGTGGTGGTTTCGAAGCCGTCGGTGTCGAGGAGACGGCACTCCAGGGTGACTGCGTTGTAAGAGAAGGCGACGCAGTTGGCGAAGAGGTCGCAGGAGTTGGCGCAGATCTCGATGGTGAGGATGAGGGGAAGCGTGCGCTGGTTCTGGCTGGTGCCCTCGGCACAGGTGGGGTTGCTGTAGCTGCAAGAGCAGAACGTCAAGAGCGTGGAAGGAGTGTACGGGAATCTGGATCCGAAGGTTGTGCAGATATCAGGGCCGGCGGTGGAGGAGGGCTCAACGTCAGAGGACTAGATTAGGGGAGGATGGTCAGCGTGGGGCCGGTGATCGAGGTCTCTAGCGAGATCTCAATCGAGGTCTCGCCTACCGTAGGAGTGGGTTCATCAGAGGTCGCGGGAAGAAGGCTGGTGGCGAAGGTCGTGGGGTCCGGGAGGACGCTGGTTGGGAAGACATCGGTGGTGGAGGGAACCGGCTCGTCAGTCTCGGTGGCGGAAGGTCCATCAGTCTCGGTGGCAGAGGGTTCGTCCGTCTCAGTAGCCGAGGGCTCGTCTGTGGCGGTAGCAGAAGGCTCATCAGTCTCAGTGGCGGAAGGCTCGTCGCTGGAAGTGGCAGAAGGCTCGTCAGTCTCGGTAGCTGAGGGTTCCTCGGTCTCGGTAGCGGACGGCTCGTCAGTTGAAGTCGCCGAGGGCTCGTCAGTCTCGGTGGCGGAAGGCTCATCAGTCTCGGTAGACGATGGCTCATCTGTAGAGGTGACGGAGGGCTCGGCGTCGGTAGAAGAGGGGCCCTCAGTCTCAGAGGAAGTTGGCTCCACGGTCTCGGAAACGTCGTCATCAGTCGACGTGGACGAGGGCAAGACGAAGCTGGTTGGGGTAGATGTGATGCGGACAGTAGTGGTCGTCACACCAGTTCCAATGACGGAGATAGTATCGATATCAAGCGAGGTGATAGTGATAGTCGTGGTGCCCGGGAAGCTGTTGGTGACGAAGCTGGCAGTGATACCCCAGCAAGAGCAAGCAGAGCGGTAAGCAGACGCACCGCTGCATGCAGAAGCGTAGAACGGGACAGGGGGGAAGATAGCCGAGGAAACCAGTTGACGGCCCTCAAGGTCACGGCGGTCAGGGCCCGAGAAGCTGGTGACGACAGGAGGCTCAGGGAGGCCGATGGAGAAAGAAGGATCGATGATAATTGGCGGGACGGTGGTGGTGACGGTCACAGTGGAAGGGGCGAATGTGCGAGTAACGTCAAAAGTGGCGGAAGAGGTGACAGTGACGAAGGTGGTCGTCTCAAAGCGGGTGATAGTAGTCCTCTGGAAGGATGAGCAGTCGGCCCTGCGGGAAGCTTGAGTCTGGGGACCAAGACGGGTTCCCGTAACAGCTCGAGCACAGTTGTTCTATCAGTTGAGTTAGTGTATCCAGCTGACGAAAAGCTGACGACATGAGTTCTATCGTTGAGTTTGTGGACTTACTGCGTTACACTGGGCATCGGCGGCGCCAAAGGCTGCCGCAGCAGCTGCGAGGTAGACTTGGTACTTCATTGTAGCGAAGAGCGAGTGACGCTTGGGTGTTGGGGTCTGAAGCTAGGGTAGTGAATGACTGTGGTCGTTGTGATGAAGAGCTACTTAGAAACTGATCAGAGGGCCACGAAGGCAGTTTATATAGAAAAATGAAACGGTGTTGAACTCTAGTCTTCTTTCTGAGCCTCCAATTCACACGTAGTTGGGGGAGGCTATTTGGTTCAGCTGTGAGAGTCTCGCCTCAGTCACTTGGTCTTACATCGTCACATTCCAAACCTGTGGGATGAAACGACTAGCAAATGTTGAGCGCGTTACTCAGAGCCACGAGCTGTCGCTTCTCCAGAACAGAAGGATGTAAGACAGACGTTGCCCCGAAAATATGGCAGTCAAAAAGCAAGTTTTCAACGGTCCTGGTGGTTCTTTCACGAAGGATCTACGGAGTTCCCCCTGTAGATCAGGGAACCTGACAGCATATCCCTAGCCAGCCGCCGACGCATTCACTTGGGTTCCTGCTTCCTGAAATTTTGGATTTTCCTCCGCAGCCTTAACCATCTGCGATGAAGGGGCATGCACGGCATGCGGGTCGGCGACATCCGGCCGGTGTGGGTGGCTGGTGAGGTAGCGGAGCGCGGCCGGGGAAGCGGGTCCCACCCGGACTGCTCCCTTGTCTCACGATCTGACGATCTTGCTCTCTTGTGGAGTTGAAAACACCTCGTGGCTAGCTCGCTCCGCGCGGGAACTAGGGAATCACGCAAGTAGCCGCAAGGCGTTCTCGAAATAAACACAGACATTGACGCGGAAGACGCGTTATTGCCATGGTCCGATGTTTCCATGATGAGGACTTCAGCCCGAATGTCACTCGGAATGTTCTCTGCAACATCGCGTTTGCCACTTCTGACGGCCAGTCTCGTATAGACATGTTGAGTAGCTAGCCGGAGCTGTTCTCCGCATCATCGGGGAATCAAGAATGTCGGGCGGTGGATGGCATCATGGCGCGTGGGAAGGATTATAGGCTGTGAGAGATTGAATCAACGATTCCAGCGCCTCCCCCTTGGTAGCCTTACTTGCAGCTTGAAAGCTAGGCGAGGACCTGCTTGTTCTCATGAAAGTCTAGCGTTCATTCCAGAACACCCTGGCCGAGGAGGTTAGCTGAAAGCTCAGCCCGAGACCTGCCACCATTCTCATGAAGCCACCATTCCAGACGGAAGCGCGGAGACGTCGCCAAGGGTCTCGGGCGACAACGTTTAGCCTCATGCGGATGACTCACGCTAAAAGACTTGGCTTCGTACGATAACCCACAACGAGGGGTTTTAAGGACAGTAAATTCTGCCCGTACTAAGATCTAACGTCCTTGAGCAGACTCTCGAGGACTTCAATCGTTTCACTACGCATACTTGATAAGGGTTACACGAACAAATGATGACCTCACCATTACCATAAAGGAAATAATTTAGCAAAACGTTCACATGCAATTGGGTATTTGTTTCTACCTCATCGTATTCTTTTTCCCCATCCATTTTTCAGCTCTCATGCTAGCCTTAGGTAAGGCTTCTCACCCGCCGCCAACTCTTGGACGTGGACATGTCCATTGGTCTTAGCCAAGGACGGAGGCTCAACAGCCTGGTTCTGTTGCAAACTATCCAACGAGCTGAAGCCTCCACGTACGCAGTCTGCCTCGAAGCCCTTCGCTCTCAAAACGCTGGCGGCAACCCGCGCGTTGTTTCCGTTGTAGCAGAGGAGCAATATCGGCTTTGAGCGATGCTGTTCCATCTTCTTCCCAATCTCGCTTGTCGCTTCGAATATTGCTTCCAATTTGAGCCACAGGGTTTCAAGAACCTTTGCGTCTGAAAAGGGCTCCCAGTCCTTTGACTCCACAACGGGAACATTTTCGGACCCAGGAATGTGATGTGTCTGATAATCCTCTTGGCGCCTCAAGTCAACGATGACGGTGTTGGGGGACCTCGGGATGAGGGACGCGCTGCTCGTATCCACATATCGAGGCGTGCTCGGCAGCTTCTTGCTGAGCTCGTTCGGGATTACGCTTTCGGGAATGTGCATGAACGCCTCCGCAGGCTCCTTCTCCCATGCCTCATCATACCGGTGAAGGTCCACCTTTTGGAGATTCTGAGTGACTGTCAGCAATGTGGACTCCGTGAGGCTCGCCAATCTTGCGAATTTGGGTATTCACCTCGTTGTGGATCGTTGGGAAATGCTCAGGGCCTAGCTTGGCGAAATACTCGTCGATGTACTGGTATGGAAGGTCGCAGCATACGAAGACGCAGTGAATCTCGCCATTCTCGCCGGCAAGCTCGCTCAAAGTGCCGGCAGCCTTGCGCTGGTCGAGGAACTGGAAGAGCCCCTTGAGGTTGAACCCAGAGGAAGGGCCGCAGACGATGCCCTCCCTAGTGAGGTTGAGAGAGTATGAGTAGGAGTCATGCGATCCAACGTGTTCAATGTGGTCGACAGCAGCTCTCCACGGGAATCCCACGGGCTGGAGAAGTGCGTATGAGCGCGGGCCCGGCACACGGTCGCCAGCAGCTGTGCAAACACCAAGCCGATAGACAGAAGGCTTGTTGTTCTTGAAGTAGGTTCCGAGACCAGTCATGGTTCCTAGAAGTTGGATGTCAGTTCGAACTGTGGTTTCGTATTCAAAGGTCTGACCTACCAGAAGTTCCCATGCCGGCGCAGATAAGGTTGATTTCAGGCAGCTGTCTGAGGATTTGGGGGCCAGTCCAACGGATGTGTGACTTCCAGTTCTGCAAACTCCTGTCAGTAAGGAACTGTGCAAATAATCTTTCAACTACCCACATCGTCGTTCTCATATTGGTTCGGGTTCATGGCCGTTTCTGACTTCTCGCCAATATCCTTCGCCGCTCGAATACCGCCTCTGGGGTCTGCAGGTTCGGGTTGTGATGGGCCGCCGAACAAAGTACTTGGAAAGGCAACGAGTTAGCTGAGCCTGGTCTGTAGTGATCCCTCCTCGAAGAGATGGAAGTTTTTGGTGGGTGGAGAGCGGTCCGCGACTTACATATCCAGTCCGAAGAATTGCATCAACCTCAGTTTCGCCTGACTTGTCTTGTTGCTGAGGTATGCTCTGACATCCGAGTTTCCGTAGTAGACTCTTGAAATCAATGACATCGAGATGACCGTCGATCCGGAACTATACTCAACCACCGTCTCGGTCTTGCCATGCACAACACCATTTTGGAGCAGGTTCAGTGCTGGCATAGCCTTGACGTTGTTGGCGGGATGCATCGACATCATCTTGGCGTAAATTCGGACTCCATCGTTGCGGTATGGGTTGAGACAATCGGGGATCTCGACAAGGGGTAGAGGAGGAGCAATATCCGGGTTGAAATAGTCCTTGACGGCGTCAGGACCTTTATAAACGTTAAGATGGTTGACCTCTGCCATGATTAAAGACCTACTCTCAAGTCGTTTGGAGTAGTAAGAATAAAGTTATTGATCCTGCCCGGGTATCTGGTTGAAGGAATCTGATAACGAAAGTCTGGCACAAGGAGATTTATATCTGCAAGATCAACTGCTGCAGAGATTCACCATTCTTGGTACGCACTAGGGCGCACAAAGTAGGCTGACGCACGAGCTGAAGTCACATCGACACCGGATGAACAAGAGAATCGGGGAAACCCCTCCGTGGGGTTACATTTGCCGTAAATGTTCTCACTTTGACATGGGATAAACATGCGTGAAATCGACATGACTCTGACGATGGAGTCTCGAAACGTGTCAAATGACGCCCGTTACGGCAGGCTGGGGAACCGATTACTTGCGCTAGTATCTGGGCGGGCTTCTCCGTCGTTTCTTTAGGGCCTGGGGGTTGCGTCCATTCTGAGCATGATTGGCTTGTGATCCCGAAACTAGCACCAAGCCCTAAGCATGTCGACATCACGAAACGCGACGTTGAAGAGGATTGATCGACGCAGCACTCATCAAGGTCGGCTGCGAGCCTGCGGCGTCTCGATGGCACCATGCAACGTTCATGTCGGTCAGCCGGGGGGGGGGGGGGGGGGGGGGGGGCGACAATTTTTGGGGGGGGTATTTTTTTGGAGTTGGTCGACGGGGGGGAGGGGGCGGAGAGTGAGCAGTGGAGGGAGAATTTAGAGAAAG